>JAIUZE010028873.1:0-16327 GCA_022085475.1 Heliosperma pusillum
CAAGTGGATGTCGAGGGTTAAGTAGAGAGCGTCGGAAACAAGGGTAGATTGGATCGGGTTTGGACGTGGATATTTCGGACCATGTTGCCCAAAACATGTTTGCTGAGTATGCGTCTGCGACTCTATGATCAAATGTGCATGCTATTGTCATTGCTCCACATTGTAGTTTTGTCACCTACAAATGCCAAGCAACAATTTTACATGTAAGAAAATCATCCGTTATAATTAGGTGTATCGCTGAGCACCAAATAAAATAAATTTAAAAAAAATCCCATAAAAACATATAGAGTATTCACTGGAACATAGAGAATAGAAAATAATATACTCCCTCTTAGTCACTCATTTCTTCCCCTTTTCCTTTTACACAAAAATTAAGGAAATGAATTTGGACCACACAAAATACACTACCCCACCTACAAATGAATTTAAATCACACAAAACACACAACCCCACATCCAAAAAGGGAAAGAGGGAAGAAAACCCGACTTACCCAATAAGGAAAGAGGGAAGAAATGACCGACTAGGAGGGAGTAACTTTTAATTAAATTAGAGAAATCTTTTTAATCATCAAAACAATATGTTAATATATATACTATTGAATTATTATCTCTTTAATCTCATAATTACACTCATTTTGACTTTATTTATTAAAACTGAATAATTTTCTAATCTAGGAAACAAATAATATTGTTATGATAATCTAATCAAATTATTCAAGTAAGCTATGTTTTGACCCAGACCCGTGTAGGCGTGCAGCTGCACAAGGCTCCCAAATTTTGGGGTCAAAGCCCAAGTAATAAAAAGTTAATTGACAAGAGTGCCTAATTAAGTCGAGTAAAGCGTAATGTTGGATAACTCAGTTGCGACTTGATTAAGTTCGTGTGTTCGAACATTGTAACTCCTTCAATCTCCTTTTTTTTCTCTTAGCATTTTGGACAAGGACCCTCGCAATTCTAGCGTTTCCCTGCCTTTTCTACAATTAAGACGGAGGTATTCATATTACACTTATGACGGATCAAATGTAATACCACATGGATATAAAGTCTCTATACATTTTGTTTTTCCCTTATGCATTTCACTTTTGTCTTATTCATCTCAAATATGTATATTCTTTACCTATTTTATACTTTAGAAGAATATGTCCGGCTTAAATGATAGTTCATCTTATTGTATAATTATAGATCGAGATTATCTTTTTATAAGAAATTTTTGAGCATATATATAGTAGGCTCTTCATGAGTTCAACTCATTTTTCTAGTCAAATATATCGATTTGGTGTGAACGGAATGCGATGAAATTTCACTCGAAAGACTCACTCGAAATATACCCGTATTTTTCGGTCCGATTTGATCTTGGACCAAAATTTATAATTTTCAAATATGATAATTGAAATTTAATTTTATTAAATCAAATAAACTGATTTGTAGTTCATTAAAATATCTTTAACATATATAACGACCAATATTAATTTTATTATTTTATTATGAAGATAAAATATTTGAATACTTTATAAAACTACGAAAATTAATCTTAATACGCATAAATTTCGGTCCATTCGCTCTGGACGAAATTAACCGGTCTTGGACCGGACCGGACCGAAAAAAATACTTCATAAAGTGTGGATCGAGGACGGACCAAAATAAATTCGAACCGGGTTTGGTCCAGACTAAATGGTCCAATCGGGTCCATTTTTTTTGGTCCAGACCGAATCTTGCTCGGTCCTACCTATAATACTTCTCCGTAATTCCTAGTTACATGGAGCATTGGAGCTAGCTCTTTAATTTGCACGGGGCAGCCTTGAGTAGTATAATTACCAAGCAAAATCGCCCAATAAATTTAAGTTATTAGTTGAACAACCAATGCACAAAATAATTCTAACGAACAACCAAATGCACAAAATAATTCTAAGTAATTAGAAGATTTTGACCTGAACAGAAAGAACACCGTCCTTCTTAATGGGCAGCAATTTACCCTCAAAACATAGAACAGGATCATACAAGTCAATATCACATAACTTAACCTCGGCAAAGGCCTCAATAAAATCAACTCCACGATTATTGCAGAAAATCTCGGGTTCGCCGGCTGAATTGTTGACAAGTTCGCCTGCAAAAGCATAGAAGGATACTAGAGCTTCCGCTAAAGCTTTCTTAAGGACACTCACCTTTTCCTTAAAGTCGCTTGCATCATTTTCATTAAGTTTGTAACAAAAAATAACGTGTACGTCAAGTGGGGGTAATAGTAAGTCTAGGTTTGATAATGGTAACCAGTGTTTTTGTACCGGAAGTGTGGCTCCCACAGTCTCATTTCCCGTCACGGTCACCGTAAACTCATGTGTTCCACCCATGATTTTGAGGATTGTAAGATTTGTAAGTGAGAGATTATATATATGTTTCTTTCTTTGGTTTAAGATGAGAAATGAGGGGTATATATAGGACCCAACCTCACTAACACAACTTCTCATTGAGATCAGCAATCTATCAATTAGTAAAATAAGATCACTGTGTTGTATTGCGTCATCTGGGATATTATAGTAAACCCTTGTTTGGATAGAATGATTTGGAAGGAAAATAGAAAATTGTTAAATACCTCCCCTATATTAGGTATCTCGCCCCTAAATTTTTTTTTCCAAGTTTACCCTTCTCTTTAAAACGTGACGGTAACCCAATTTATGATTATTATTTTAATTCGTACAATAGTAAAGGACCTCGGTTTCAAAAACAATTGGAATGTCGAACAATATTAACGTTTTAACGAACAATATTATCGTTTGAACGTTATTTTTTGTATATCATGTAACGATAATTAATACTCCATCCTATCCAATCCAATGTACCCACTTTCTATTTTTGTACAATCCAATCCAATGTACCCATTTCTTTTTTCGATAATATTTAGACCATTTTATCTTTGCAACACTCATTTAATTATCTACAGTGCCATCAAATACACTACTTTTCAACATTAAAATTCAAGGGCAACTTATGACCTTTTACGATTTGTGAGACATTTTTCTTAAAACTTGTGTCCGGACCCACGAGTACATTGGATTGGATAGGAGGGAGTATCAAAAACTAAAACCATCTAAATTTTTACAAAAAAAATGACAAGTCCTTGTAAAACCGTCCCATGAGCCAAGTCCTCCATTTTGTAATATTGAAATTCATGCATTAAACGGCCACATTAGTTGTGGCTATTACTCCATTATATTAGTGATAATGGTTGTGATTTAAGGCTGAGATAATGAGCCATTAAATCTGTTTTAATGGCCATTATTCCCATTAATCTCTTCCTTTTGTAACCGCCTATTTGTGGCATTATAAATAAGACAACGTATTAAGCAGTACATATACTAATACAACAATAGACAACAACACAATTCATAAGATATACTATAATCACGGTTAAGCTCTCCATCAAATTGGAGCTTTGGAATTTGGGGTGTGACTATATCTGGTGACTCTAGTAGCCACCGGGAATCAGTCTTGGTTTCGGTTTCGTGGACAGAAAGCGGCACGTCGATCATCGTACCTATTCCGTTATTAAGGTACGCAATTTTCCAATAGTGGTATCAGAGCCGATCGTGTTCGGCTTCTGTCCCGAAATTGATTTTCATCGTACTTACTTAATGTTTATGCTACATTGTTAAGATAAATTCTCGGACCCCTGCCCTTGTCTTCTGCACCGTATTTGTCGTCGGTAAGCGTATGCGGCACTCCTTTTCTCAGTGGTTGACTTTGTTGTCGCATACTGAAATTCCCAAAGCCCGGTCATCTGTTGATCGGAGTGAGAAAACACAACCAGTTCACTCGGTGTCGGCGCGTGTGTGTCACCCCCCATCAGTATATGAACGCACATGAGTAGCGTAAGAACCCGATTGAATCGACCATCTGCCGATCTATGTGACGGAATGACGGTGGTGGTAATTTTGATTATAGAAGGCTCAAACACGGTGGTGTTTATTTTTTTTGGCCTAAAAAAAAAATGGAGATATGTTCTTCATTTTTCTTGAAACAAATAGAGGAATGGGTTTTCTGTGTCATTTTCTTCAGTTTTGTTTAGCAGGGAAGTTGAGGAGTTTTTATTTTTATTTTCTACAAGTAAATGTGAGGTGCCTTGTTATTAGGAGTATTTTATTTATTTACAAGTATTAGAATATTGTGAATGATGAATTTGACATATGTCTGGTTACTGGTCTTCTCTTCCTAATAAAGTTGCTCTATTAGTACGTATTAAAGTTTTTTTTTCCAGTTAGTAGCATGTGAACAGTGTACACAAATCCGTTTTGTGTATTTTGCCATTACTGCGAGTTTGCGACTATACGAATGTGTCTCGTTGTTCTATATTACTCCGTATAAGTTTGGTGGGTCATGGGATACCCATTAACATATTTTATGAGAAATTGTAAATTTGTTTTACATATTATTGGTTATGTCTAAGTGACATATAACGCTAATTTGTTTAGCTAGTTTTATAAATATGTGTCATACGAAGTTGAATATGGACCATATATATATATGTTTTATATGTATAGAAGTGTATGGAGCATATAAATATGTTTTCTACATATGATTGTGTTCCATGGATATTAGTTAGATTTCTTAGTTATTTTTAATTTGACATTGTTATTTATGAATATGTTTTACGTGTTAGTGACGATATATTTAATGAATGTGTTTTATATTCCGCATATAATTTTGTGTTTGGACTATGTAAATTTTTTTTACGTGGGTATCAATATCGTTCGTCATGTAAATTATATTTTATGATTGTGTTTCATAAAATTTTATCTTACGTGTAAATGGTAAATATCTAAGTGATATTTTACCAGTCACGTAAAAGTTGTCCTTGTATGTAAACTTTAAATGTCTTAGTGACTTCTTATATTTTAAGCAATCAGCTAGAAATTTATGGGTGTGAGAAATACTAATGTTTGACTTCGTGTCCGAATTAGTATATGCTACTCATAATCCTTTGTATATTGTGTTTTACAAGATAAAGATAGAACTTACGAATCCGTTTCGTTTATTTTTATTGTGAAAGTTGTGTAATTTTGTATTACATTTACATAGAGATAAAAAAAAATATCTTATTGACATTTGTTGTTCGTGAGATTTTATAACTTACATACAAGGCGTATATCATAATGATATAATAGTTATTGTGAATTTGTTTTACAAAAGGACTCGTATGTTTTTTTTTATATGAGAGTTCTTGTAAATTTGTTTTACGAAATGGCTTATATCTTTGTGATATAGTAAATTGTGAGTTTATGTAATTTTGTTTTACATAAATAATCTATATCTTTGGGGTATACTTGTACATGTAAATTTGCTTTACATAAGAAATTCCGTTATATCTTAGTGATATATTAATTTATGTAATTTTTTTTTTTTTGTCTTACATAAATAATTTATATCTTAGTGATATATGATAACGTGTTATGATAACGTGTAAATTTAGTATTTACACGAGAGATGAGAAAGAATTTATTACATATTAGTTGTGTATCAATAACTCGTTAAAACGATAATATGTGTTATGATCAAGGAATTTTAATTTTTTTTTTTTTAAAAAAAAAAGACATGCAAATTTGTTTTGCATAGTATTTGTCTAATATCTAAGTGATATTATTGTTTGTGCTAATTTGTTTAGTCGATACTATAAGGGTAAAGCTAATTTGTTTAGCGTTTTGTAATGGTTATTTGATTTCGTTTCATTTAATCTTAAGAGTTAATTAAATTGTTGAAATTTCTTGTTTATAGCGTTTGTGATGATTATGAGCTTAGCGAAATTTTCGAACGAACAATATAAATGAAGTTTTTTTTAATAATTTAATTTTATTTGAATTGTGCCTTAATCCATATACTTGTGTATGACAACAAGTGTTTTGGTGATTTGTTCACCATTGGTAAAGCGGTTTGAACTTGAATAACTAGCGTGATAAGATTTAGTATCTTATTAATAATCACGATTTTGAGAAATTGTGATCACTATTATCGAGGTTGAGTATCTTACTAATGAGTAGGATTATGAAAATCTGTGTCTTGTACAATATTTGTTCAAATATAGTAAGCTTGATGTATGCAAAATTTTGTTATTTTGTATGTAGACTTATTAAGTAGTTTTGAGACATGTCTTATAGCTTATGTAGCGTGAGACTAGATGTAAGTCATATTCGTTTTGACGTAGGGTACAAGACTACGTGTCTTGACCCGGATGTGTTTTAAGGACCGTCGTCGTTTTGTTTATCTTACATGAGATGATGTACCTTTTAAACACGGGATTGACTGGCCTAAGGAGTTATTTTTTCCATGGTGATTTGTTCGCCATCAAATTATGGGATTAGGAAAAATGGAAAATTTTTTATGTTTCGTTTTTAGTACACTCAATCCTTAATAAAATTCTCAAACTTATTGAGGCGGGAGAAGATGGCGTTTTGTGGATGATGACTCCCTATACGATTATTAATGGTCTATGTTTTTCTTACGATTGAGGACAAATATGCGGTATTTCTTAAACATGTCTGACTTAGTGTCGACGAGAGAATAATGTGGAAATAATATTAATTTGGTTCATGATAGATTCGAGCCAAATTTTTTTTTTTCCATCACTTCGAGTTATATGAGTGTTTCTTACATCTGTTGCTAATTCTTGTCCTTTGTGGATTTAGAAACAAAGTGGGAATATTTACAACTCGTAGTTGTTTAATCCATTATTTGTCGATGGATAATTAACTTTTTAGCGATGCTACATTATTGTTTTTTCTTTCAAAGAAGCTTTGTACTACTTTGATGTGTTAATTCTCTACGCACTTGGAGTGCATGATTATTTTTCAATAATTAGTTTATTGGAAATTACAGATTATTATTTAACCTCATGTCAATAGTTCTTATGGCTATGTGTTTGGCCAAAATATATATGTTCACCGCATTATTTTGTTGTTCTTCTGCTTTATTACATTTTAACATATGTTCATTGTCTTTAACTTTTATATTTCAATCTATTTTTATTTTATTTGTGGGTATTTTAATGTTAAGGACCATCATGAGACTGTATATTTTTCCCTCTATCATTTTATTAAGTATTTGATATGTTCAAATATTTTATAATAAAAGGTGAAAACCGATTTTGAACTTAGAGTCAGTACTCTTAGAAAATATGTTGGTTGCAAATAAATCTTTGATGTGTTCAAAGTGTAAATGAGAAAAAATATGTGTGTTAGATCTTATAATTCCTAATCGCTATGACAAAAAGTTTTTATAGTTGAGGAATTGTCCATCACTTGACATGGTTAAGTGAAGTATGACGTTGATCAATTATTCCTTCTTTTGATTTAGAGGGGGATTCCTTAAATCTGTTTTTGAGGAAATTTTGCCCACTCCAAATAAGTTTTGGATAATAGGTTGGTCTTTTATGCCTTAATATTTATCATACTTTGTGTTGAAGCGACCCACAATATTTCATCACTTGGATGTGTTTCTAAGTGTTCGGTGAAATTTAGTAGACTTTTGCCTTGTATTCGTTACAACGCAAAAACTATCTTTTGGTGAGTGGGAGAATTTGTGAGCTCATTGAGTCACCAAGAATAGTTTTAAGTTATCTTCATATTTGGATAGTGGGAGTAGTTCCACGATCCATAGTAAAGATGAGACTTTGTTTACTGATGAGTAAATGTTAACTTGTATGTCAACTTATAAGGATTTACATACGGTTGGTCCTTGAGATGATTTGCTCATTATGGAGGATAGTGGGAGTTGTTCTAACTATTCAGTTATTTTTACTGCTTTTAGTAAGTGGGAGCTATCACTTTTAGTAAGTGAGAGTATTCACCAAGTAATAAAAATGAGTCGTTATATGAGAGCATAAATACATTGTGACAATGTGTGTCTTTGTGACAGTTAGGTTTAAGACTATCATGAGATATGTTCTCAAAATGTTAGGATTCGTTCCGCTTTTCTTCTAAGTTTTAGTTATCTATTTGGATTTTGTTTTCAAATGGATGTAAAGATTATTTTCTTGAATCAAGTTGTTTGAGAAATTTATACACATGGATCGATCAGTTGAGTCCGTCTCAAATGATTAAGATGATAACTTTTTTGTATCTCTTAGTGTGTTCATGTGTTAGAGGTCTACCATACTGATTTTAAAAGTCATTTGTGCGATGATTTAGTTGGAATGGTGGATTTGATGTTGTTATGTCAAAATTTTATAGGAGAATAAGTTTCTCTTTAATAATTGGTGACATGGTATTTTAGAAGAATATTAATATTTTGGTTATGTCTAAACCTATGATTGAGTGCAAGAAACGATTAAAGTACTGTTTCTTGTTCTAGTGTAGTTGGTATTTTGATGTGTACCTTGTTTAGTACATGGTTGAACATCAATTTTGTGATTGATAAGTAATTTTCTACCTAATCGATCCTTTACACGCTCATACAATTATATGTAATCAAGTGAATTTTACTTCGGCCTTTGTGGTCAAAGTAGATTATTAGTTCAATGTGGGACTAAGAGTTGTCATCAAGTAAGACTAACAAGATGATTGACGTATTATATTTTTTATAAGATGTGTTCTAAATTAGTTCATGTGTTGAGCTAATTGTGCAAAAGCGTCAACGTATGTTTAATCTTGTTGAATTGTGAATTTGTTTGATGATGGACATTTTTGGATAAAGATTTTGTTTCTTGTGAAAGTGTTCATATGCCTTGGTTGCAGGATGAGGCACATAAGATATCACCAAGCTTTTAGATTGCCTAGTCACACAGGTAATCGCCTTGACACTTGTGTAGTGGGCAAGATGAGACTGGGTCACGTTAACACTTAGTTAGTGTTGGAGATTATCTTTGTACATGAGCTGTATGGAAAAGATATTGACTCGTTATATAGTCGCCTTATTAAGTCTAAGATGAGACTTTGGTAGTCGAAGTATGAGACGATACCCTATTTTCATACTAAAGCTTTGAACCGAATCATAAGTGTTGGATTGGATATTGTGTATATCAATCTAGTGGCTTGGGTTAGATACTTATGTAGTATCTAGAATTATGTTTCGTACGACATAGAAGCGTGATATGCCCATCGTAGTGGGAGCTATGTTGTGACACATATATCATACTATGTGTGTTTTGTCGACCGTTAGGAGTGACAGATGATTCCCTAATCTGTTACTGTGTGAGCCCTTTTGGACTTGTGTGTCCTATTTTGGTACGAAACCCTTTGACTTGGAGCTGTGAGATGAAATCGAGATTTGATGTTGCTACTTTAGCGTGATTTCGAAGAATCATAAAGTCGTTGGTTCAATGGGTCATGTTAGGAAAGCAGTCAAGTTAAGATGGATTTTCATTAGTGTCTTAGGAATGGTCAATTCAACTACACCATGTTAAGCCCGGCCGGCGGTTATATTTTGTATATAACTACGTGACATGTTATAGCATAAAGGGACAATGTATGCTGCGGTGTTGTTTGAATGATCTGGGGAATCGTTATTGTGAAAGTGTTATGTTAGTTTGATGGAGACTTAATATAATGCTACTTGTTTCATGTTTGGTCGCACGCCCCATTTTCCTGTATGAGACGTGGTTAATAGTTCTTTTTATTGAGTTGTGTTTTAATGACCTTGGCTGTGTGGCCAAGTGGGAGTGTTTTTGACTCGGATGTGTGGCCGAGTGGGAGTATTGAAATTCATGCATTAAACGGCCACATTAGTTGTGGCTCTTACTCCATTATATTAGTGATAATGGTTGTGATTTAAGGCTGAGATAATGAGCCATTAAATCTGTTTTAATGGCCATTATTCCCATTAATCTCTTCCTTTTGTAACTGCCTATTTGTGGCATTATAAATAAGACAACGTATTAAGCAGTACATATACTAATACAACAATAGACAACAACACAATTCATAAGATATACTATAATCACGGTTAAGCTCTCCATCAAATTGGAGCTTTGGAATTTGGGGTGTGACTATATCTGGTGACTCTAGTAGCCACCGGGAATCAGTCTTGGTTTCGGTTTCGTGGACAGAAAGCGGCACGTCGATCATCGTACCTATTCCGTTATTAAGGTACGCAATTTTCCAATATGTAAGAACTGGAAATTATGTTAATCACCAATCCCCTAATTAAAAAAGGAAAAATAAAATAAAAGAGGGAGCAAACATCTTTCCTTCCTTCAGTTTTGCAATTCATGAATATTTCTACTTTCTATATGATATTGTTTTGTTTAAGGTAACCAAACAAATACCGTAATGTAGATTGGAAAAAAGTAAGACTACATGATGAATATTCTCACTAAAAAAATCTTCGAACTATAAGTTGATGCTCCAAACAAATAACTTATCTCGCAAATAATTTTTCAATGCAGTCAACTCAGGGAAGTTAAAAAACAGAGAATTAAGAATAAATAATTGGCACGGGAGTATTTTAATCAAAAATAAATAAATAATTGGCACGGGAAATAATTAGTAAAATATTAGAAAATATAATAAACACGGGTTTATGATGACATGACAATGTTATTATTATTAAACATTTGAATGTAGCAATATTTTGTAAAATAAACCGTGCATTTTTCCACGGGGTTAAAATTAGTTAACTCCTTAATACAGTCGTCTAAATTAAATGTCTCATTATTGCAAAGGGAATTTAACCTCACGTCAGTCACGTGTCATACATTGTATAAGATGGCATTCTAATACCCCTTCCGATCATTTATTTATCTATCCTATTCTTTTTGAGGAATATATTAATTTAAGGCAACTAAATAATCGAAACATATGGAGTACATAAATACATAAAAATACACCACTCATTTAACGCCATCAAATTTTATTTTATTTTTTTGTTTCAAATAGTTAGCGTACGATGTCTCAGGATAAGAATCGAAAATCTAACTTCATTCACAGTTGGAGAAGGTGAACTCTTACCTTTTGACTTACCTCTAGTTTTTTTAAATTGATATCAATAAATGGCATTCATTTTAGCGACTTGTTTTTCCAGTTTTAGTCCCCTTAATAGTAACACAATATTCAATTTGTTTAAGGCTCTGTTTGGTAAACTAGCTGAAAATATAGCTGAAAATTGAAAAGATAACTGAAACCAGCAAAGATAGCTTATAAGTTAGCTTAAAATTAAGAGCTGATAAGGTAACTGATTATATATATTTTTTATTTTGGCAAACTAGTTGAATAGATAGCCGATTAGTAATGAAGCGACGTAAATGGATGTGATAATATTTAATATTACTTA
Source organism: Heliosperma pusillum (assembly GCA_022085475.1). Taxonomy (NCBI): domain Eukaryota; kingdom Viridiplantae; phylum Streptophyta; class Magnoliopsida; order Caryophyllales; family Caryophyllaceae; genus Heliosperma; species Heliosperma pusillum. The sequence continues at coordinate 11,250 of JAIUZE010028873.1, forward strand.
TAAATAATTGAAGGAGTATAAAGAAATATAATACAAGATCAAGTACCTTTTTTTTCTCACAACCTACCCTATATTTTTGTAGCTTAGGTTCTTAAATAAGTCACTTGTCAAACATTTATAAAAAAATAAGGTAGCCGAAATATTGGTTAAATAAGATATTTTGGTTAAATAACCTACCTAAAAGTAAACCTAACAAAATAAACCCGTACCTGAAAAATCGATCGAAAACATATGTATTGATAACTGACCGAACAACCGATATTAGCAGCTTCAATAATAGCCGAGGCTCGAGACCGACTCAATCTGAACCGAATTCAATTATAACCGAGTGATATTGTAACTTGTATATATCTGACCCAATAAAAGCTAACATTAAGGTCAACCATAATTACGGTAAAGCTTAACTTGGTCATATCAGATTATCTTGATCAATAAAATTTTCTACCAAGCCGCAATAGTAGGGAGATACTTACCCCCAGATTCTTAAGGGCAGTTATTGCATTCGTATCCATTAAGGCACCTTTTTAACCTTGTACTCGTTCGTACTTTGACACAATTATTAAGTAAATGGTATGAAATTATTTGTGGTTGTACTTGGTGGATGACAAGTGGACAAGTTCTATTGGGTTATCATATTACTTATATATTACCATCCTGATATAGAAAGTTAAACAAATAAATGAAACGCAATAAAATAAAAATAGTAAACAAATAACCGGGATGAAAGGAGTATTTCATTAATTCAACATCTACCATCCAAGGTCGTCTAACAATTAAGTGGCTTATGATCAACACATGTACTAACCAGCTTGTAATATTGCTTCTTTATCTTTAGTATCATTGAATCTAACTAAGAACATATTCCATTGGAAAGAAAAGATACTTTGTCAATGTCATGTTTTCCCCTATTCAGTGAATAAACCCCTTAATCATCACCTCCCTTGGAGATTTATCCCAACACAAAACTATTTGGCTTGATTCTAAGTTTCTAACACTCAAATTTTTCCTTTGTATCATCAAAAGAGAACTGAATCATGGTCTTGCAGATGCATTCCTTTTTTCCACATTTTGTAATCCTTAGTGTTCTCATTAAGATCCCCATTATCATCAAAAGATATACTTCCTCCGTTCAACTCCACTCTACCATTTTCTTTTTTGTACACTATTCAGAAGCGATCATATAATTGCAATTTTCTCTTAATATATAAGTAAAAAATATATTCATGTGTGATCTTGTTTGATTCGTCTTTACGAGTACATTATTAATATCTAACTTTTATAATTTTTGCAAACACGTAGCTAACGATATTTACCGTGTAAAACACGTCTCGGCAATTGTGAAAAAATTTTTTGGTAGAGTGGAGTTGAATGGAGGAAGTATAGTCCATAAATGCCATTGATTTTCTGCATGGTTTTGGTACGCAAAACCCCATCCTCCACAGGACCATTATGTAGGAAATATGTTATATTGACTTAATTATGAATGATTACAATGAGAGCTTATATATTTGAGGTAGGTTATAATTAGACCTATCAAATTCCGACCCGACTCGAAAACCCGACCCGTTTTTTCTAGGGTCAAGACCCGAAAATTTCGACCCGGTGACCCGTTTGACCCGAACCCGAATTCACCCGTTATATTAGGGTCAAAACCCGACCGACCCGGTCGACCTGTTGGGTCAAAGGTAAATCAAGAATTTCATTAAAATATTAATATTTATATATTATATTTCAAAAAATGGTCAATAAAATATTATTTTTAGTACTAAAAAATTACAAACACAATTAAAAAGACAATTTTATACAATTTTAAAAATATTTAATAATAAAATAATTATTAAAAACAATTTATTTTATTAATTATGTCAATATAGTTAATATAAACATTAATTCTTGATTAAAATATTAATTTAAAATTCGTTTTGCATTTATTAAAAATATATTTTCGGAAAAAAATCGGGAAAAAAAAGGCGTTAGAGACTATTTCTTAACCCGTATTCTGACCCTAACCCGACTCGTGACGCGTATGACCCGACCCGTATTTGACCCGCCCCGTATTCTGACCCGACCCGTATGACCCGACCTGGGACCCGACCTGCCCGACCCGTTTGACAGATCTAGTTACAATGATTAGGAAAATACTACTATATGCACAAGATATTATATTTAGAGAATAAGATGAAGATACAAATCAATATCATATCAATCATCAATAAATATATATATAGGTGTATATATATATATATATATATATAGAGTCTGAATCCGGTGAGGCAGCAAATTATGGCGAGGCAGCCTGCCTCACCAAACTTCTCACTGGACTGATAATCATTTATTTCGTTGGGCTGACAAATAATTCTTTTGGCCCAAATACCAAAAACAATCAACGTTGAAATTGGGCTGACAAATAATTCCCTACCAAATTTCTCAATTCAATTTCTCAAACTTCTCTCTGCTTCTTTGTAAGAACACACGACACCATCAACGTTCAATCAATTTATCAATTCACAATTTCAATCAGTTTCTCTCTGCTGCGATTCTACGAAATTGGGCATCGATATTATCGAAACAACACAAGACAACGTGAGCTTAGCAAAATTCAGAAGAAAATTTTAATTAATTTTCAGGTAATTTCATACTTTTATCAAAATTGAGCATATTCATAAAATCGTTGATTAATTTAGGATATAAGTCTCGATTTTCATCAAAATTTAACTTTTTTTATTAACCTCGTCATTTCTTATTAATTACAACGTTGATTTTGACGTTTTGCAGCTCTAATTGTTATGGAGATTGTAGATATTACAAATAATAGTTCTATTGAAACAGGTATATGTTTTGCCGCTTTCATTTCGATTTTGTGAATTTAAGACTTGGTGTTTATGGTTGCTGTGTAATAAAGATTTGATTTTGGGATCATTATAATACTTGTTACGTCTGTTTGTGAAAAAAATTTCCTTCTTTAAGTAGGGCATCTTTTTGTGAATCCTACGCCTAAGGTTTGTGAATGTGGGATCTTAGTTTGTGAAACTCCTATGAAAACTCATGAAAACGATTTGAACAATTTATGATCATGTTTCACAAAATAAGATATAAGATTCACAAAATAGCCACTAGGATTCATAAAATAAGACATGATTTTGCGAAACTTATAATAATCGTTCCGTCATGTTGAGTATTTAATTACAGCTAAGTTTTGTGAACCTTGACTTTTTATGTTGTGAAACTTCGTCCTAAGTTTGTGAAACTACTTGGAAATTAGGAATTTTCCTTCTTTAAGTAGGGCATCTTTTTGTGAATCCTACGCCTAAGGTTTGTGAATGTGGGATCTTAGTTTGTGAAACTCCTATGAAAACTCATGAAAGCGATTTGAACAATTTATGATCAAGTTTCACAAAATAAGATATAAGATTCACAAAATAGCCACTAGGATTCACAAAATAAGACATGATTTTGCGACTTATAATAATCGTTCCGTCATGTTGAGTATTTAATTACAGCTAAGGTTTGTGAACCTTGACTTTTTATGTTGTGAAACTTCGACCTAAATTTGTGAAACTACTTGAAAATTAGGAATTTTCCTTCTTTAAGTAGGACATCATTTTGTGAATCCTACACCTAAGGTTTGTGAATGTGGGATCTTAGTTTGTGAACCTCCTATGAAAACTCATGAAAGCAATTTGAACAATTTATGATCAAGTTTCACAAAATAAGATATAAGATTCACAAAATAGCCACTAGGATTCACAAAATAAGACATGATTTTGCGAAACTTATAATAATCGTTCCGTCATGTTGAGTATTTAATTACAGCTAAGTTTTTTGAACCTTGACTTTTTATGTTGTGCAACTTCGACCTAAGTTTGTGAAACTACTTGAAAATTAGGAATTTTCGTTCTTTAAGTAGGGCATCTTTTTGTGAATCCAACAGCCAAGGTTTGTGAATGTGGGATCTTAGTTTGTGAAACTCCTATGAAAACTCATGAATTAGGAATTTTCCTTCTTTAAGTAGGGCATCTTTTTGTGAATCCAACATCAAAGGTTTATGAATGTGAGATCTTAGTTTGTGAAACTCCTATGAAAACTCATGAAAGTGATTTGAACAATTTATGATCAATTTTATGATCAAGTTTCACAAAATAAGATATTAGATTCACAAATTAGGCACTAGGATTCACAAAATAAGATATGATTCTTGAATATGAGACTTGATTTGATGATTTTTTTTTTCTTAGGTGTTGATTCTAATGCGAACTCCAACAGAGAGGATAATGTTTCTGTTAATGCTCATGTGGGTTCTGGTGAGACTTCTGGTTCTAATGTTGGTTATGGTGAGGGTGGTGAGGGTTCTAATGTTGGTTCTGGTGATGGTGGTGAGGGTTCTAATGTCTTAACAACCCCTACAGTATTCACTATGTCTCCTATTTTATGTTACACACCGGGTGGCAGTGAGGAATGGATAAGTAGGGTTGAAGAGAAGTTTACACCTGTGATCGGCAAAAGATTTGTGAGCATAGAAAAAGCGATGAAGTTCTATGAAATTTATGCTCTTGCTTCTGGGTTTGAATCAAGAAAGTCTTCAACTAAGAGATCCCGAGATGGTGAGGTTCGAACAAAAGTCCTTCTTTGTCATCGTGAAGGTTTTAATAAGAGGAAGAGACGCCCTATAATCGGTATAATCGGTGAAAAATCTGACGCTACAAGTGGTGCAAAATCCAGTGCAAAATCAAGCAGAGGCGGAGATGAAACTGAATGTTCTAGTAGGCAAAAATTTACCAGAGTAACAAAAATTAAAAGGTGGGGTTGTAAAGCAATGATCAAATTCGTAGTGGATGGAAAGGCGTACAAGGTTGAACAATTCCATGAGGCTCACAATCACGAATTGATTTCGATTAAAGATAGGGAATTTCAGAAACTTGCCGAAAATCTGTCTGTGTAACAACCCGAAAAGTACCCAATTTTTCTAGTAAAATATCTTACGAATACTTTTCAGCAAAACTTGAGTTTTAAAATAGAATTTATTGTTTCGAGTCGTATTTTGAAATTCCGAGTTCGTATTTGGAATTTTTGAGAGATTT
>JAIUZE010028874.1:0-14792 GCA_022085475.1 Heliosperma pusillum
TATATATATATATATATATATATATATAATTGGGATCCGGTGAGAACCACTAAGATAATGAGAACCGTGAGAACTCCGCCTTACGAAATTTATTTTTAAAAAATCAGGACATTTTTGGGTTCGGCGTAGAATTTTATGGTTAGATAACATACAGCTTGGTCGAAAAAGTATAAGTTACTGACGGAAATTGAGGTGAAATACGATTTATTAATTTTCATGCACCTAGTAGTCAGTTTCATGCATCTAACAATTTTCATGCACCTAGTGCTCATTTTAATGCATGTAGAGCCCGTCAATTTCATGCACCTAGTAATTGTTTTCATGCATGTAGCAATTTTCGTGCACCTATTGCTTTTTTTCACGCATTTAGAGTAATTTTAGTGTACAAATTGAATTATGTACATTAACTACATATTTTTTTAATATAATCAATTAATTTTGTTTAATATCTGCAAGTATTTTGTTTGGATAAACTAAAATAATGGTAAATGATCCAACAAAACTTTCGAAACAAGATTTGGTGGAGATTTAGTGAGGGTTCTCACGGTTCTCATTATCTTAGTGGTTCTTACCGGATCCCAATTCTATATATATATATATATATATATATAGAATCAGGCTCCTGTGCGAACTAATACTTCAATGCGAACTTACGAACTCACTCCTACCCCTTGGATTAAGTATGATCAAAGGCTATGATTCACTCTTCTATTACTGTTATACTCCTTATCTCCCACCAAACCAATAACTGAGTACCAACTTATTATATCTCCCTCGTCCTTAGCCGTGGGACCACCATCACCATATCACCACCAAAATTCTGGCATCGACCTTGTCGGCGCTCCACCTTCAAAATCTCTATCGCCGACGAACTGTGATAACATCTCCTCTCCGTTGCTTTCTTTTGTCTCTTCAATTCGTCTTCGCCTGGTGGCCAGCCGCACCACCACCAGTCCACCATCAGTTAACGTCACTGATTCGTGATTTTTTTTTGATATTTTACTTCCATTTTTGTACAACTTGCATTCTGATCGGAAAAGAACTAAACAAATGTGATACAGAACAAAGGTCGTGGGTATCGGAAAATTTGGAGCTTCCATGACCACCGACATAGACGGTCTTCTCCGTCGCCCGCAATGCATATGATGCCAGTGAAGTGTCGCTTCCATCGTCGACGACCAAACCATGGATTTGACGACATTGTTGATAAAGAGCAGTTTCTGTCACAAAAAGTTCCGATTAATTTGCCGACGCATCAGCTTCTTGAAAGATTCACTTCTATTTGCTAGATCTAGCATTTGGATCTCATGGTTGGTGGCATTGTCACTCAGTGGGTCGCGTGGATACACATGGTGGTGCGTGGAGGTGCATCCCAGGAAGCATTGGAAATGGCAGAGAGTTTGCTGAGCGTAGGATGCTAATTGAAGGCAAAGAGTAGGATGCGAATTAATTCATTCTCTATGAATACCCAACTTACTAGCTAACAATGTCCAGTATATAATTTTTTATGTTCTGAAATAATGTTACAAGAAAATGCAGGAGTAGTGGGACCATTTGGTTATATGATCAGGTTGACATTTTGTGGTGAAATAATTATAGTGACAAGTTTGACAACATAAGTTAAAGGCAATAATCATTATTATTTTAAATTTGTTAGAAACATTTTTTTAAACAGTAGGTCTTGCTTGCGACGGATCGGATCTTGCGACGGGTATTTTGTGAGAGGAAATGGGTAGAGGGGACAAGGTGGACACCCCCATGTGCTCTCCACTCACCCTTGATGGGTATTTTGTGAGAGAATATGGTATCCGTCTTAAGCTTGTGACGGATAGTGTCCGTCACAAATGAGAATTTGTGTTTTTTAAATTACTAATTGTATACTTTTAGGTTGTTAGCTTGTTAGATACACTCTTTTAAATTACTAGATACACTCAATTACATTACTAGATACATATATTTAACTTGCTATATACACTTCTGTAACTTGTTAGATACATATATTTAATTTGCTAGATACACTACTTTAAATTGTTGGATACATACTTTTGCTTTGTTAGATACACTTCTTTAAATTACTATTTACATATGTTTAGCTTGCTAGCTACACTCCTTTAAATTACTATATATACTCCTTTAAACTACTAGATACACTTCTTTAAATTACTAGATACAATCCTTTAAACTACTAGATAGACTTCTTTAAATTACTAGATACATACCTTTAGGTTGCTAGATACACTTCGTTAAATTACTAGATACACTTCTGTAAATAACTAGATACATTTCATAAAATTACTAGATACACTTCTTTAAATAACTAGATACGCTTCTTTAAATTACTCGATACACTCCTTTAAACTACTAGATACACTTCTTTAAATACCTAGATACATACATTTAACTTGCTGGATACACTCCTGTAAATTACTAGATACATTTAGCTTGCGCGACCCAAAACTTGTCTAATCTAGTAATTCTAAATGTTCATAAGAGTAAATTTATATTCACGAGTCTCGAGTATATTTTTAGGATTGTAAGAGTTCTTTATTTAACGAGGCTAAAATTCATTAGTGAAATAAAATGGCTCACTAAATTATAATCCCACTCACGTAATCAACCAGTAATCGCTTGATGCAATCTGTAACACAATTTTCATTGCGGATCACTCAGTCACTTAAAATCATTCTACTTGTATGCATATAACACATGTATTTTTCACCTAGGAGAAGTTAATAGTATTTGTCCTTGAAAGACAAAAAATTGTAAGTATTGAAATCAATAATTAAACTCTTTATCATTGGTTGAATGAATACCCAATAATGAATTATACAATATCATGCTCATCTATGTATTATTAACTCCAAAAAAATTGTTTATTCATGTAATCATGCTCCTATTCAGAGTTCACATCATCAACATCTTCATTCACCATCTGTACATAATACATCATAATTCATCAAGCTTTGAACATCAAATTACGTTCCCGCATCAATTGAACGAAACAACAGCAACATCGCCTTTATCTCCCCTATGGTCCTTCGACCACCGTCGAGCAGCCCAGCGTCAGAAACGGTATCTCGGAGACCAAAGACAATATCCAACTCGGAACTGCAATCCGAGTCCATAAGCCACCAAGAACCACCGCGCTAGCCACTGTCGCCGGCGATACTCCGACACTTTGATTTTGTTTACGTCTCTGGCCACTTATTCTTCGACCAACATTAACATACATCTGAAATCAATCACTACTACCTATCAATTAATAATCATACAAAACTTCAGAAGTCCTAATTACCCATTAACACCGATCCTTAATCAAACGATTACAATCGATGCTTCATCCTTCACAAACCTTTATCACCCCCCCTTCCTACCATTAAATCGATCAGGCCGCCTCCACAAAACCACCAACATCTTCACCTTTGTTTATTTTGTTAGGGCGATGATGAGGACTATGCCGGAAATAAAAGGTGAGATGAATAAAAGTGGCGTCGGCGATGATGGCGTCGGAGATAATAATTCTGATGATAGTGTGAATACTAGAATAATATTGATCCATTCAACTTGTGTTTACAATTATGTGGGATATGATCTTTTATACAAGGGAGGGATTAACTAATAGGAGGAAAGAATATTGTACATACAGAAAATAAGGGGAAGGAATCACTGATTGTGATTGATATCCTCATGCCAAACGGCTCTTTTGAGTATTCCTAGCAACAGCCCATTGTTGCCATATGGGGAAGATTCTATTACCCTCCCTCAAGTTGGAGCGTGTAGGTTCGTAACGCCTAACTTGGATAGGAGTTCGTCAAATGAAGGGCGCCCAAGAGCTTTTGTAAAAATATTGGCGAGTTGACTTCTTGTGTGAACGTATGGTGTAGCGATGACCCCTTTCTGTATTTCGTCACGTATGAAATGACAGTCAATCTCGATATGTTTGGTGCGTTCGTGAAAGACAGGATTTTTGGCAATGTGTATTGCGGACTGATTGTCACAATGTAACCGGATAGGTTCCTTTTGAGGTATTCCAAGAGATTCGAGTATGCCTTTGAGCCATTTTAACTCACACGTTGCTTGCGCCATTGCGCGGTATTCGGCTTCGGAGGATGAGCGAGACACTGTTGTTTGTTTCTTTGTTTTCCATGAAATTGGAGAGGACCCAAGATAGACAATATAAGCTGAGACGGACCGCCGACTAATGGGGCAACTAGCATAATCCGAGTCGCAATAAGCATGAAGTCGAAGGTCAATCTCGGAGCGAAGAAGTATCCCTTGCCCTGGTGATTTCTTTAAGTATCTAACAACCTGTAAGGCCGCGTCCCAGTGTGCTTTTCGTGGAGCATTCATGAATTGGGCCAGAATGTGTACCGAATAAATTAATTCGGGTCGAGTAATCGAAAGGTAAACCAAGCGCCCGACAATCCTTCGGTAGGGTTGAGGGTCGGGCAAGAGAGGTGTGGTGGTCAAAGCCAGTTGATGATTGGGTTCCATTGGGATTGGTGCGGGTTTAGCTCCAAGAAGACCGGTTTCGTTGAGAATGTCGAGAGCATATTTTCTTTGAGATACAAATATGCCCGAAGGATTTCTTGCAATTTCTAGTCCAAGAAAGTATTTAAGTGACCCGAGATCTTTCATGTGAAAACATTGGGTCAAATAGTTTTTGAATTCGGCAATTTTTGTAGCCATATTCCCGCAAATGACCAAGTCGTCAACATAGACGAGAATGTGAATTTCTGTTTCTTTGGTTGTGAGGGAAAATAGGGAGTGATCATATGGGTTTTGTTTGAAACCGTATGTAAGGAGAGCGGAAGCAAGTTTAGCATACCAGCATCGAGGTGCTTGACGGAGTCCATAAAGAGACTTTTGTAATCGACAAACTTTCCCGTATGGGATATTGGTCAAACCAGGTGGTGGTCTCATATATACTTCTTCGTTGAGATCACCATGGAGGAATGCATTGTGGACGTCCATTTGATGGAGGGTCCAATTTTTGGCTGCAGCTATGGCAAGAAGAGTACGAACAGTAACAAGTTTGACCGTGGGTGCAAATGTTTCATTGTAATCGACCCCCTCTATTTGTCGATTTCCCATTACGACTAATCGAGCCTTATGACGTTCAATAGTTCCATTGGCATTGTACTTGATTTTATAGACCCATTTGGACCCGATTGCCTTTTTATTGGGGGGGAGGTCCTCGAGTGTCCAAGTGTGATTTTTTTCGAGAGCGGCAAGCTCAAGTTGCATAGCTGCTTTCCATTCGGGTACCTGTATGGCTTCTTTAAAAGAATTGGGCTCGTAATTGTTGGTCACGGCCGACAAGAAAATTTGATGGTTAGGAGAAAATTTGTTATTGCTAATGTAATGAGATATTGGAAACTTGGTACCTGAGGATGTTGATGGTGTGATGAGCAAGTGAGTGGATGGATGTACGGGTGGCTGTACAAAATCCTTAAGGTTGGAATTCGGAAGCTTTAAACGATGACCACGGCCCATGGTGGTTGGTGCGTCGGGTGGGGTACCCTCGGGTTGGCCGGGAGGCGGAGCAGACGACTCAAGTTGGTCAATTGCCGTGGGAGATGGTGGTGATGAGGAGTTGGGTTCGGTATTGGGCGACCCGGATAATGTAGGGGTGTGAGTTTGTTGAACAAGGACAACTTGATCAATTGGGGTGAGTGTGTCACGTAAAAAAGAAGTGGATGTAGAGTCGACATTGTGAAGACCAAGGTTTTGATAAGGAAATTCATTTTCAATGAAAACAACGTCACGGGAATCGAAATAAGATCCGGTGTCTAGATTGTAGAGACGCCATCCTTTCTTACCAAATGGGTACCCAATAAAAACACATTTTTGACTACGAGATGCAAATTTGTCTTTGCTACGATTTAAAGACTTTGCGTAACTAAGACACCCAAGAACTCGAATATTTTCCATAGGTGGAGTTTTGTTGAAAAGCATTTCATACGGCGTTTTACCTTTAAGGAGGGGAGTGGGAGTACGATTAATGAGATGAACCGCACTTAAAACACATTCGCCCCAAAAAAATATAGGTAGACTTGCTTGAAATAAAAGGGCACGAGCGACGTTTAAAATATGTCTATGTTTACGTTCAACCCTCCCGTTTTGTTGGGGAGTTCCAACATTGGAATTTTGAAATAAAATGCCGTGAGTATTGAAAAAATTGATAAGAGACCGGAATTCACCCCCATTGTCACTACGTATCATTTTGATTTTCTTATTAAATTGTCTTTCGACCATAGCAAAAAAATTAAGTAAGGTTGGTTGCGTATCGTTTTTATGTCGTAAAAGATAGACCCATGTAGAACGTGAAAAATCGTCTACAATTGTGAGAAAAAATTGGGATCCACAAGACCCATTTGGAGAGTATGGTCCCCATAAGTCGCAATGAATAAGATCAAAAATCGAAATAGCATTGTTTAAACTTAAAGAAAAATGTTCGCGAGTTTGTTTCGCGCGTAAACAAATGTCACAAGTACGACAATCAAAATGTTTGCTAGAATGTTTGTTAAGAAAGGGCAAGAAACGAAAAACATGAGAAGACGGGTGACCCAACCTTCTATGCCACAATTCAGTTGAGCCGAGAGATCCCACAGCACATGCCTTGACCGTGTCACCGCTTACACCCGTCAAATAATATAGGCCCTCACGTTGCTCACCCGCACCAATCAACATCTTCGAGGAACGGTCCTGTATGAGACAAAGTTGGTGCGAAAATTGAATCGTGAGAGTGGTATCTAATAATAAACTAGAGACGGATATAAGATGACACGTTAATTGTTTAGCATATAAAACTTCTTTGAGAATTAAACGGTCAGAGAGTACAATATCTCCACAGCAAGTAGCATAAGCAAGATCTCCATTTGGGAGGCCAACTGATAATGGCGGTATTGTACGAATATTCGAAAAATGCGACAATGAACCTGATATATGACGCGAGGCCCCTGTGTCGATAATCCAAGAAGATAAAAGAGGTTTAGAGACAGTACCTTGGACTGGCTGATTGGAGCCGGCTTGATGAGCCTTCCACAGCCTGGTTAGTTCCGCAAGTTGGGTCGGATTGAACGAGTTCAGGTCGATATTATCCATAGTAGGAACTGCAGAGGCAGAGGACAGAGCTGGACCTGTACTAGCAAGCGAAACAGTAGCAGATGGTACAGCCACCATATGGGCTCGAGGAGCAGCAGCGGTACTGCCTTGTTTCAAGCGGTCAGTCGGGCCTCTTTCACGCCCGTCAACAGTAATAATGATATTATTTGGGTCGGAGTCATCAACATAAATTCGATCACGAGGACGATCTCCCCACCATTCGGGAAATTTACCCGTGACACGATAACAAACTTTATAAAGATGGCCTGGTCTTTTGCAAGCAATACAGTAAGGCCGAGTGGATTCATTTGGGCCACGATTATTTCGAGAATCACGACCCCCACCACCAGTAAGACGAGAATTATGGGGGTGTGTGCGAACAGCGTGAGCCATGACATCCGGTGTTTGAGTAGTCGGGGTTTGTGAAATTAAACGGAAATTTTCATCTTGCAAAAGACGATTATAAATTAAATTCAAGTTAGGAAGAGGATTGATACCGAGAATCTGAGATCGAATGTTGTCGAATTTGGCATCAAGACCAATCAGGAAATCACGAGTCCTCTTTTTGTCTCGCCGTGCGTCCATTAGGATAACCCAATCGCATTTACACGGATTACAGGAGCATGGAGGAAGGGGATCAAAAGCAAGAATATCGTCCCATAGCTTCATCATGCGGCCATAGTACTGCATCAGGGACTCGGTAGGACCTTGACGACAGACCCCAAGATCTATTTCTAGTTGGTAAATCCTTGAATCGTTTCCTTGACAGAAACGATTTTTGATATCATCCCAAAGTAATTTTGCTTCAGGACGAGAAGAAATTTGATTACGAAGCGGAGGCGCGATAGAGTTAAAGATCCACGCCGTCACTAACGCATTGGTTGAGCGCCATTGTTGATAAGTGGCCGCTGTTTCCGCGGGTCTTGAAATCGACCCGTCTATGTATCCATCTTTGGCTTTAGCCAGAATAGCCAAAAGAAAAGATCGAGACCACTCATCGTAATTCGATCCGTTGAAGAGAATCGAAGTGATATTGTGACTTGGATTCTCAACTTGAATGATTGAGTAATTTGTTGTAGCAGCGGAAGTGGGAACGGTTTCAGCAGTCATGATTGGAAGATCAATTTTGTATCAAAGAAAGAGAAAAAAAATAGAGACAGAGGTTATTGAACCTAGTCTGATACCATAATAATTCTGATGATAGTGTGAATACTAGAATAATATTGATCCATTCAACTTGTGTTTACAATTATGTGGGATATGATCTTTTATACAAGGGAGGGATTAACTAATAGGAGGAAAGAATATTGTACATACAGAAAATAAGGGGAAGGAATCACTGATTGTGATTGATATCCTCATGCCAAACGGCTCTTTTGAGTATTCCTAGCAACAGCCCATTGTTGCCATATGGGGAAGATTCTATTAAGATACTCCGGCGAGAGACATTTGGTGAACTAGCGGTACTGGGTGGTTTTGGTGTGGTTGCAGGGAGTTTTTTGGGTGTATAGGAAGAGAGATAAAGTTTACTGGGAGGGATCCATGCTGGGATTTATAGAACAAAGAAATGTACTCTACACCAAGCTCTTGATAGAGTCGTCCGTACAAGTCTTACGGAACTCTAGTTACGCACAGAACCCGCCCCTATATATATATATATATATATATATAGAATTGGGATCCGGTGAGAACCACTAAGATAATGAGAACCGTGAGAACTCCGTCTTTTGAAATTTATTTTTAAAAAATAAGGACATTTTTGGGTTCGGCGTAGAATTTTATGGCTAGGTAACATACATCTTGGTCGAAATTAATATATGTTACTGACGGAAATTGAGGTGAAATATTATTTATTAATTTTCATGCACCTAGTAGTCAGTTTCATGCATCTAACAGTTTTCATGCACCTGGTGCTTATTTTAATGCATCTAGAGCCCGTTATTTTCATGCACCTAGTAACTGTTTTCATGCATGTAGCAATTTCCGTGCATCTAGTGCTCGTTTTCACGCATTTAAAGTAATTTTAGTGTACAAATTGAATTTATGTACATTAAGTTCATATTTTTTAATATAATCAACAAATTTTGTTTAGTTACTGCAAGTATTTTGCTTGAATAAACCAAATTAATGGTAAATGATCCAACAAAACTTTCGAAACAAGATTTGGTGGAGATTTAGTGAGGGTTCTCACGGTTCTCATTATGTTAGTGGTTCTCAACGGATCCTGACCCTATAATAAAATTAATATAGTAGAGAGAAGAGAGAGATATGTTCTATGAGTCATCCACCAATTTTTTTGTGAGTCCATGAGTCCTCATCTTGGCCATTGTAATGATGAGATATGGATGGATTGTAGCTACAAAAGCACACTTAACCCTAATCAATTACCTATGCACTAATTAATTAACTTTCTCTCTCTAGGCTTTAGTTAATCACTTTTGAGCACTTTTGAATTTCTGAGATTTGTGAGTGTAACTTCAGCCCATATTTGTGTAACTTCAACCTAAAATGTGATTTCGACTATATAAACTTGAATTTATGAAACTTCAAGACAAGTTTATGTGATTTTAGACTTTTTATAGGTGTAACTTCAGTCATTACGAGTGTCACTTCAACCATTATTTATGTAACTTCAAACTAAAATGTGATTTCGACTAAATTTATGAAACTTCAAGACAAGGTTATGTGATTTTAGCATTTTTATGAGTGTAACTTCAGCCACTACGAGTGTAACTTCAACCATTATTTTTGTAACTTCAAACTAAAATGTGATTTCGACGACATAAATTTGAATTTATGAAACTTGAAGACAAGTTTATGTGATTTTATAGCCTTTTCTGCGTGTAGACTAACTTCAACCATTATTTGTGTAACTTCAAGCTAAAATGTGATTCCGACTATATGAATTTGAATTTATGTAACTTTAAGACAATTTTATGTGATTTTAGCCTTTTCTGATTGTAACTTCAACCATTATTTGTGTAACTTCAAGCTAAAATGTGATTTCGACGGTACAAATTTGAATTTTTGTAACTTAAGACAATTTATATGATTTGAACCTTTTTATGAGTGTAACTCCAGTCTTTACAAGTGTAACTTCAAACCGTATTTGTGTCACTTTAATTTTAAGGCATAAGTATGTAACTTTAAGAAATGTTTATGTAACTTTAGTCATTTGAAAATTTTAATTTAAGTTGATTTAACTTTAAGGCATATTTTGGTAACTTTAGTCCTTACTAATATAACTTCAGTTCTTAATTATACAACTTCAGTCTGTTAATAGTATAACTTCAGTATCTTAATAATGTAACTTCAGTCCCTAAAAGTGTAACTTCAGTCCTTAAAAGTGTAACTTTAATTTTTAATAATGAAATTTTAAGACGTGTTATCTTTAGTTATTACTAGTGTAACTTCAGTCCAAAATAGTGTAATTTCAGTCCAAAATAATGTAACTTCAGTACAAAATAGTGTAACTTCAGTCCAAATACACCATCAATCATACTAAAATCAAAACATAATAGTGTAACTTAAGCAAAATCATAATGAGATCTAAAAAATAAAAACATAAAAACTTCAGTTTTTAATAATGTAACTTTATTATTTAAAAGTGTAACTTTAAGCCTTAATAGTGTCACTTCAAGCCTTACAAGTGTAACTTCAAGCCTTATAAGTGTAACTTCTTCAAGGCGTAAAAGTGTAACTTCAATCTTTAATTGTGTAACTCAAAAAAATCAGATCTAAACATAAAAAACTATAAGAAATAACAAAATTAAAATAAACATAACAAATTCGAAAAAAAAAACATAAAACATATTAAAAAAAAGTGTAACTTCAGCAAAAAAAAAAAACTAGGTAAATTCAGTCATTATATTGGTAACTTCAGTTACTAAAGGTGTAACTTCAGTCATTATATGTGAAACTTCAATAAAACAACAACATTAACCACAAAAAAATATGTATAATTTCAGTACAAAAATGTGTAACTTCAGACATTAAATATGTAACTTCAGTCATTATATAAAAACGAGAATCTGTGTTACTTTAATATACAATATGTATTACTTTAGTAGACAATATGTGTTACTTTAGTAGACGTACATTTGACGCCTTTTTATTAGATCTAAAAAAATGAAAAAAAAAAAAACTAAACAAAACACAACACAACACATCTGAGAAAGGAAAAGGGAGAATGGGGGTGAAAGAAGGGAGGAGGGCCGTGGTGGCCATGGTGGACAGAGGAGGTCGGTTGGTTGTTGTGAGGAGGTGGAGGTGGCTGTGGCTGTGGCCATGGTGGACAGAGGAGTGGACAGAGGACGACCGACGGGCCGCCGAAGGTGGAGAGGAGAGGAGGGTCGTCGGTGGAGAGGGGAGAAGGGAGGAGTTCGGTGGATAGGGGAGCCGCGGGTGGTGGTCTGGTGGTGGAGGAGGGTCGCCGGTGGTGGTCCGGTGCAGGCGGCGTGGTCTGGTGACAGGCGGTATGTTCTGGCGGCATGTGGTCTGGAGGCGGCAGGGGAGGAGGTGGTGGGTGGTGGGATTTCCATTTTTATTTTCAGATCTAGTTTTGTTTTTGTGGTGGTGGTTGGGTTGAATGAAGGATGAGTATTATTTTGGGATTTTGAATTTATTAGGGTTTTAGAAAGAGAGGAGAGGATAGAAATTGTGTGAGATGAGAGAAAAGTAGTTGGGAGGAAAAGCTTATATATTGAATTAGAGTAGATTAGTGATTAATTAGTGAAAAGTAGAGAGATAGTGGTATTAATGACCATTTAGGAGTATCAATCTCAACCATCCATCTCCCTCATCCAATGGTCACAAAAAGGACTCATGGACTCACTCTTTTGGGATGGACTCTCTTGATCCTTTCTCTCTCTCTCTCTCTCTCTCTCTCTCTCTCTATATATATATATATATATATATATATATATATATATATATAGAATTGGGATCCGGTGAGAACCACTAAGATAATGAGAACCGTGAGAACTCAGTCTTTTGAAATTTATTTTTAAAAAATAAGGACATTTTTGGGTTCGGCGTAGAATTTTATGGCTAGATAACATACATCTTGGTCGAAAAATTATAAGTTACTGACGGAAATTGAGGTGAAATACGATTTATTAATTTTCATGCACCTAGTAGTCAGTTTCATGCATCTAACAATTTTCATGCACCTAGTGCTCATTTTAATGCATGTAGAGCCCGTCATTTTCATTCACCTAGTAACTGTTTTCATGCATGTGGCAATTTTCGTGCACCTATTGCTTGTTTTCACGCATTTAGAGTAATTTTAGTGTACAAATTGAATTTCTGTACATTATGTACATATTTTTTAATATAATCAATAAATTTTGTTTAGTTTCTGCAAGTATTTTTCTTGAATAAACTAAACTAATGGTAAATGATCCAACAAAACTTTTGAAATAAGATTTGGTGGAGATTTAGTGAGGGTTCTCATGGTTCTCATTATGTTAGTGGTTCTCACCGGATCCTGACCCTATATATATATATATATATATATATATATATATATATATATATATATATATATATATATAGATAGATAGGTTCTTATGAGTCCACCATTTTTTGTGAGTCCATGAGTCCTCATCTTAGCCATTGGATGAGAGAGATGGATGGATGAGATTGTAGAGACAAAAACACACTTAACACTAATCATTTACCTATGCACTAATTAATTAACTTTCTCTCTCTAGCCTTTAGTTAATCACTTTTGAGCACTTTTAATTATCTGAGATTTATGAGTGTAACTTCAGCCCCTATTTGTGGAACTTCAAACAAAAATGTGATTTCGACTATATAAATTTGAATTTATGAAATTCAAGACAAGTTTATGTGATTTTAGACTTTTTATGAGTGTAACTTCAGTCATTACGAGTGTAACTTCAACCCTTATTTGTGAAACTTCAAACAAAAATGTGATTTCGACTATATAAATTTGAATTTATGAAACTTCAAGACAAGTTTATGTCATTTTAGACTTTATATGAGTGTAATTTCAGTCATTACGAGTGTAACTTCAACCCTTATTTGTGTAACTTCAAACTAAAATGTGATTTCGACTATATAAATTTGATTTTTTATAACTTTAAGACAAGTTTATGTAATTTTAGCCTTTTTCTGTGTGTAACTTCAACCATTATTTGTGTAACTTCAAGCTAAAATGTGATTTCGACTATAGGAATTTGAATTTATGTAACTTTAAGACAATTTTATGTGATTTTAGCCTTTTCTGATTGTAACTTCAACCATTATTTGTGTAACTTCAAGCTAAAATGTGATTTCGACGGTACAAATTTGAATTTTTATAACTTTAAGACAAGTTTATGTGATTTTAGCCTTATTCTGAGTGTAACTTCAACCATTATTTGTGTAACTTCAAACCGTATTTGTGTAACTTTAATTTTAAGACATATGTGTGTAACTTTAAGACATATTTAGGTAACTTCAGTCATTACGAGTGTAACTTCAACCCTTATTTGTTCAACTTTAACCCAAAATTTGAAACTTCAATTATTATTTGTGTAACTTTAGTCAGTATAACTTTATACTTTAGCCTTTCCTAGTGTAAAGTCAGTCCAAACCAATGTAACTTCAGTCCAAACTTATGTTACTTCAGTCTTTATCCATGTAACTTCAGTTATATAACTCTTAATTGTGTCACTTTAATCTAAAATAGTGTAACAAGATTTAAATTAAATAAATAAAAACATAACAAATTTGAAAAAAAAAACAAAAAACATAAAAAGAAATGTGAAACTTCAGTGAACAAAATGTGTAACTTCAGTAAACAAAATGTGTAACTTCAGTAAACAAAATGTGTAACTTCAGTAAACAATATGTGTAACTTCAGTAATTATATGTGTAACTTCAGTAAACAATATGTGAAACTTCAGTGAAACAACACCACTAACCAAAAAAAAGTTTTTTAGATCTGAAAAAAAAAATAAACATAAAAAACTTGAAAAATAATAATGAGATCTAAAAAATAAAAACTTAAAAACTTTAGTTTTTAATAAAGTAACTTTAATATTTAAAAGTGTAACTTTAAGCCTTAATAGTGTTACTTCAAACCTTATAAGTGTTACTTCAAGCCTTATAAGTGTCACTTCAAGCCTTATACTTCAAGTCTTAAAAGTGTAACTTTAAGCCTTAAAACTGTAACTTCAAGGCTTAAAAATGTAACTTCAAGGCTTAAAAGTGTAACTTCAGTCTTTTTTTGTGTAACTCAAAAAAATCAGATCTAAACATAAAAAACTATAAGAAATAACAAACATAAAAAATAAAAAAAATATATATATAAAAAATTACTGAAAATCTAAAATAAAAAAAAAGAAAAAAAGAAAAAGAAAAAAGACACCCAAAAACAGCCCCACCCCGACACCCACCGTGAGTCCATTACCAACCACGGCCCAACCACCACCCAAGACTCCCCATTACAGGGGAAGACGGCGACGGGAGGAGGAACGAGTATGAGGAGGAGGAAGGAGTATGGGAGGAGGTTGATTTTTTTTAGATCTAGTTTTTTGTGGTAGTTTTTATGGGGTTTTTCTTTTAGATCTACTTTTTAGTGGTGGTTTGATGTGGGAGGAAGGAGTATGAGGAAGGTGGTGGTGGTAGCGTCGGAGGTGGGGGTGGCGGCAAGGGAGGCCGAGGACGGACTAGCC
>JAIUZE010028875.1:0-19056 GCA_022085475.1 Heliosperma pusillum
TGGTAGGGGATAACCATTGACCAAGTATAGGCATAAAAAGATACAACGTTTGTTCTATTCAAAAAAATGAAACAGTTGTGTCGTACACAAAAGTGGATACTATATTCTTTATTTAGAGGTTATGTACATAATAACGTTTATTAAAGTATACCTCTAAATCCAAAACTAGATTGATCACATTATAACTTTTATATGTCTTTATAGAAATAAAACTACAATAGTCATATTTCCCTTGTAGGTTGACATTTAATCATGGTTAGTCGTCGCACGAATCATTATTATATGCATTGAATACATTGATGAAAACCATAATAGGTATCTAATACCCAAAAATTGCATTTAGCAAAATAAATGTCGATCATATAGATATTATGGATGAAAAATTACACCCTATTTCTAACTCTTTAGAAAACTTTGGGAAGATTCTTTTCTTGTGTCGTATACTGTAAAATAGAATCGTAAAAAGTTGGGTTCGACACCTTGCTTGGGTTTTGACTTTACTATTCAAAATAGTCTTGCCTTTCTCCCTTGCCTTGTGTCAAAGTCGAGCCAACCTACTCTTGAGCCTTGTCTTAACAATTAAGAATATAAACATCATTCTTAGTGCTCCCACTCACTTTCATGAATCTCTACTTTAGACAAGTATATTAGAATTATTGTGAAGACTATTCTTCATTTCATTCATGGTTTTATCTTCAAAAGGATAAACATTTCATGATGTGACTACGGTATTTGGTTATTCACGATTTTAAATAAATCAATTAACCTAGTCGTCCCAACTGATTTGGCCTCTTTTGAGGGAAGCCTCGATAAGGAGTATAATGACGACATACCAAAATACAAATATTTTCTTTGGAGCAAAAATTGATGTACCATTGTTATAAGAAGGCGTCACAAAATATTCAAAAAACGCTTTTGACTAAGTGTGACTTATTCATTTACTCTTCATAAGAGACATTTGCAATGGTGAATATGAGGATCAAAAGATAAAATTCATTTTGTCTTTAGCTATGGTGGTATAAACGGAGATTGCAATCAAAATGCTACCGTATAAAATAATGGAAACCTTTTCCACGATTGAACGGATTTTTTTTAAGTTCATAGAAGGATAAATAATTGTCATTGCGCGAATAAAAATAAATATCAACGGAAAATAAACATTCATTGCTTATATATATTTTACTTGTAAAAACAATTTTAACAAGTCACTCATATAATGACCCCTCACGAAATTACATAAGTGATTCCAAGACCCATCTTTAGACAAAAAATAGTCATCGCATGCTACTTTTATCTAAAAATGGTAAGTCAATACTTGACTAATTCTACACTTAGAACTCTTGGTTGACGGATTTCGACTAAATCCATCTCCTAGTCCCAAGATAACGCTTATCTCGTTGAGTCCAATCCAATTTTGGCTTGTGATCGCATCACCCTACTTACCCGAGGTAAAAAGGGACCCACGAGAGTGGTAGCCCTAATGAACACGGGGTTCATAGGTGTTACTAATTGGTAAGGCTAAATCTCAATTTTTTTAAAGTTATGTGAGAGGTCTTGTCAATTTTGTTATTAATTCCCTATAAGCGAACTAAGTCGGTGAATTGTGAATAACGTTGAATTGACAATCGAGAAATAAAATTGCATGTGTGACGATTTTGGCATGAGCGAAAAAATAAAGCAAGCAACCAAGCAACAATAAAATCCTAGTATGGCCACCTAGCTAATCAAAATTAAATAGATAGTTACAAATTCGGAAACCAACTTCTTGGTCCCTTGCCTCTTCACTTGGAACATCTTCCAAAATGGCACCGTCTTGAGGAAGCCACCGGTCTTCATAAAAATAATTACAAATGTACAAATATACAAATTCCTATTATACATTTATACTATAAAATAAAATTATGAAATTATACAAACCGGCGATACGAGATCGCAATAAAATTACAACCAAAACGTTATTCCCTTACATTACGGGTAATAACGATAAAACTAACTAGGCCATACTAGGTACAAACTTTGCATAAATTATTAAATAAATGACATTCATTCATTCAAACATAAATAAAATAAATTGCTGCAAAATTCATGCCAAAATCGTCCTAAGTTCAATTCATGCTCATTGTAGCTCGATTTCTTCCGGGATTCATTGATTTTTAACCATTAAAAATCAATATCAACATTTAAATCGCATTTAAATTCAAACTAATTAACTAACCTGTTTTAGAAATCAAAATTAGTCACTACTAATTTTGTTGGTCATTAATTAAATCGATTTGATTTCATTTGCTAAATATTATGGTTTAATCATAACGGTTATGAAATAAAACCAAAATAAAATATAAACATCATAAAATTTGAAACAAAAAATTTTGTACATTCTGGAACAATTCCAGGAACTTTAAAAATAAAAATTATTTGCTCAAAAAATTTAAATTAATTTTATGAACAAATAGCTTTGTATTTAATGGTTTTATCAAATAAAAACATTAGATATAGTAAAACAGTGAAACAAATTATGAAATTTCACCAAGAGTATCAAAATCAGAATTTTAAATGTACAAAAAAAATTTCAAGACCAGAAAAGGACGTTTAAATTTTATGAACATTATAATCTCTTATTATCGACTTTTATCGTATAAAAATCAATGAACATGCAATACATAAGTAAAATTCACGAAATTTTACATACAATATGTAAGAAATTCATGTGAGATCATATTAAAATTTCATGGCCAGAATCAACATGAAACTATTTTTAGTTAACTTTTAACTCATAAAATGCAAGTTAACTCGGTTTAAACGCCAAAAATCAAAATAAATAGCAAATTAATCCCTAAAATCACGAAATTTAACCACAAACATTTTGAGGTCAGTAGGTATACATGAACCAAAAATTTTCGTCAGAATCATATTTTAACTCAAAATCTTTGATTTATTAGTTATCTTATAACTTTAATAAAAAATGTCCAAAATGAACATGCATGCTACAAGCTAGCTCTGATACCACATGAAAGTCCATAGACCTTAATTAGACTCCTCTAATTATTTACTAAATTACTTATTAATTTAGTTTATAATGATCTATGTAACATGCATGGAAATATAAAAACATTTATATAAAAGAAGAAATTTCCTCACATTGATATGGAAATTATATGGGCACAACAAGAACTCCTTCTTGTTGTTCTTGAGCTATAAATATGGATGAACACATGAAATCTCCAAACTAGAAGACCTCCTTCAAGTTGCACCAAGATTAACCCAAATAATCTACCCTTATTATTAAATAGATAATAAGATAGATATAATACTACTAATATTATGACTATATTACTACACTAGTAATACTTAGTAAATATTAGTATATGAGAGTTTTAGTGAGAAGAAGAGTTTTTAGAGAGAAGTTAAACAAATTGAACAAAAATCAAGTTATGAAAAAATGAACAACCAAATGTTCATTGTCTAGCCACTTTGGCCGGATGTTTAAGTCCCTAAAAGGACTCTTATTTTTGTTTTATTTTGTTCACATGCATTTGAGTGGAGTGTTGTAGTATATATGATGATTATTCTTACTTGTAATGTCACTTTCATAAGTAACTAAATAGTAAAAACAAGAACTAAAATCATCACCATGTAACTACTACCAAAACCGGTCCATTATGGCCTAGTTTGGTCCATTTTGATTTTTGATATTTGTCTCACAAATACTTGTTGATCATATGGTTAATTATCTTGTATAATTAAGTGTTAGTTTGATCATATAACAATTATATGACTCAATTAAATAAATAATATGTACTTAACATTTTAAGTAATATTTTACCATTATATCAATATATAATGGGTCCCACAATGCTTAGTTAATTTATTTTACAACTCCTTGTAAATATAAATAACTAATTACCTCTATCTCAAAACCTCAACTAATTTAGTAATTTAACGATTAATTACTAAGTTAAATCTTATTTAATCGTATTAAAATAAGATATAAATTTATTAGTCAATTATCGCATAATTGAAAAATAAGTTTAATCGAATTTGAGTTCTTAACTCAAGTTCTAATAAATAACTCTCGTACATATCGAATATATGTAATGTACTAATTAACTGTATCGTATACAAATAATTAGTTACTATTTGGATTTCATCCTTTAGGTGTGACCGAAAGGGATCAGTTGATCACCGCCGTCAAACGACAATAACGTCAAACTCTAGTCAGCCAACCGTTATTGATTTACGTTAATCAAATGACTAATCATATATATAGTCAATAAATATCCCCCAATTATATTCCATAGTAAGATTTATTATGTGGCGCACTATTGTGGAGGACACCTACTCCAACAATCTCCCACTTGTCTGACACAAGTGTGCGTCACCGATTCTCTTGTCTCTTTATCACATCTCCCACTCAACGCAAGGTGTCTTCCAGGTCGCACTATTGTGGAGGACACCTACTCCAACAGCAAGTCCATAGCTTAATTAGGGTTAGAGTCGTGTTAGACACTATATATGACTCTTATTTACGTCATTAGGATTGAATTTTTATTATTCAGAACTTATCAGCAGTAATTAGCAGACATTAATCTTTCATTAGTTTCTGAACTTTTAATCTTTGGTTTTCATTCGGGTTTATTCGACGTGGATTGTTCTTTACGCCGGATTGCTAAGATTGTAAACGACTTTCTCTCTTTTACTCTTACCTTTATTTTAATCTTAATTACTACTTACTCTACTTAATTGCTGTGTTGTTATTATTTATGCTTATTAATTACGATTTTATTATGTCTATCGTCATATCTTTAATCGTCTTAGTTAGCATCGTTAATAACATGAGTAGCTAATTCTCTTGTATGTTGGGATGAGGGAAACTGTAGTAGAGGCATGTTAGGATAGATTATTTTAATTAGTCTTGAATATGAGAATCAGTCTAAGCAATTTAATTGAGGTTTAGTCGAATGAGTGCACGCAGGAGACTAGGCTAGGATGTTAACCCCGACCTGGATCGAGAGATTGGAAGGGAAGGCTTGCTTAGAATTGATAGGTGACTCCTAAGAGGGCGAGAGTTAATTAGGAAAATCCCTAGGGTGGTTTGAGACCGAGAGGAGAAAACCATTGCTCTTCTCATTGATAGATTGACTGACTTAGTTGACCCGTAGATGCCGATACTGCAGTGGACCGAATCCTAGCATATTTCTCTCTTATCTGATTTATTTCATACTTATTTCTATCTTTATTTCTCTTCCTTTAATCTTATTTAGTTTAGTTAAAACCATTTCAAAACCCCCCAGATTGTTACTTGCAGATTTAGAATTCAGTTAGTTAATTTCCTCCCTGTGGAGATCGACCCTACTTCCGCTATCTTCTTAGTTAGTAGACTTAGGTTTTATTTTTGGTGTATAACGACCACATCAAATTTTGGCGCCGTTGCCGGGGAGGCAATTTAATTTTCTGTTTATTTATTTCTGTCTCGTCTTAAGGAATTTCTAATTCCTTAAGACTGTTATTATCTTTTTCTTTCTATAGTTGTGTATGCGCAGGTCCCAAAGGCTCGAATTAGTGGAAGCTGATCCGGAGCCTGAAAGAACCTTCCTACGCAGGAAGAGAGGGATAGATAAGACCGTTCAGGAGGAAGACTTGAGTACTTCTGAATCCGTCTTCGACAGTTTCATTTTCGAGGAAGATTTGACTGTTGAGACTACCATTCCAGCAAAGATGCCTAATATTGCTAGCCATTCTGAGCCTACAGCTGCATGTATACCCCAGGGATTCAAACTTACAACGGACGAAGATGGAACTTCTTTCGATCTTTGTACGTCTTATATCAAGCTTGTCCAGCAGGATAAGTATAGGGGTGTAGCTGGGGAGGATCCGAGGAAGCATATGGAGACCTTTGCTGACTACTGTTCTTCTATTCCGGTTTCTAAAGGGGTGACAGCTGACAAGATCAAGGAGTTCTTGTTTCCTTTTTCCCTTACTGATAATGCTAAAGAATGGTTGAAGAACTTGAATAGAGAGGAACTGGGTATTACCGATTGGACCACACTCGCACTGGCTTTCTAAAAGAAGTATTTTCCACCACAGAGGACGAATGCTTTGAGGGGTCAGATTACTAATTTCAAGCAAACGGTACATGAAAATCTCTATGAGTCCTGGGATCGATTCAAGACACTAGTGAGGTATGTTCCTCACCATGGGTTCGAACAGTGGTTTATGTGTAACCAGTTCTACAACGGGTTATATGATGATCATAGAGCCATTCTAGATGTCGCGTCAAACGGGAGGTTCCAGAAGGAAACAGATGATGATAAGGGTTGGAAACTGATTGAGGAGATGGCAACCCATTGTGCTGAATATGGTAATCCACGAAGTGGTACAAGGACGATAGCTAGTATTGATTCTGAAGGTCTGGATGCAAAATTCGATAAACTAAATGCCAGGCTTGACAAATGGGAGAAGAAAGCTGAAGATAACCAGCAGACGGTTCATTTGCTGCAGCGGGATGATGTGATTACTTGCGAGAGGTGTGGCGAAACTGGTCACACGACTATAGACTATTTTTGCTGAAAAGGAACAAGTCTTTTCCTTTCAACAATACCGTCAAGGAGGTGGGTATTAAAATCAAGGGAATATCCATCCCAATTTGAGATGGACAAGCCAGAACGTCTTAAATCCTACACCTCCACCACCACAGCCGACGTATCAACCGCCGCACAAGCAAGGATTCCAGAAAATCCAGTCTTCACAGCAAGCTAGTTCCTCATCGGGAGGAATTTCAGAAGTCGGGGAGTTAAAGTCTATGATCCAAGCTTTAGCTATCCAAATGAGTAAATCTGATCAAGCAACGAATGCTACTATCAAGCTTTTGGAGTCGCAGATTGCTCAATTGGCGGGAGCTAGATCGACTAGGCAACCTGGGCAGTTACCGTCTCAGACTGATAAGAACAAGGAGACGCTGAACATGATTACTCTGAGAAGCGGTCTTGCTTATGACAGTCCTGGTACAGTTGCTGATATTTCTGGAGTGCATCCCAAAGTTTCGAAGGCTGATAATGATGTTGTCATCGATCGAGAGGTTATTGTTACTCGATCGAATGTATTGAACGACAAGTTACTCGATCGAGAGGTTGTTGATGGTCGATCGAGTGATTCAGATAGACAAGTGGTCGATCGAGAAAATCCAGTTACTCGATCGAATAAGTTGACTAAGGAAGCTGATCGATCGAGCAATTTAAGCTCAGATAATCTTCGATCGAGTGACTTAGATACTCGATCGATGGGTTTTCATGAGCGAGAAGCTCGTTCGAAGGGGTTAAGCAAGCGGATGATCAACAATGCAATTGTCAAGGATATGCAAAGTGGTAATCCTGACATTCCAGTTCCGTTTCCTGGTCGATTGAAGAAGGCTAAGGTCGAGAAGGAAGTTGCTCGGTTCGCTGACATTGTACGCGATCTCAAGGTGAACGTTCCTTTTGCAGACCTCCTATTAAAGGTACCCTCTTACTTAAAATTTATGCGTGAAATTCTTTTGCGTAAGAGGTCAGCAGATACGGTAGAGACTGTAGCCTTAACTGAGGAATGCTCTGCGTTCCTCCAACATAAATGCCCACCTAAACTGTCCGACCCAGGTAGTTTTTCCATACCATGTCATATAGGTACCTATCTTATAGATAACGCGTAATGTGACCTAGGAGCTAGTATTAGCGTCTTGCCTTTGTCTTTAGCCAAACGGTTAGGCTTTACCAAGCTTCAGTGTACCAACATGACAGTACAGATGGCAGATACGACCTTGTCTCGACCCTTAGGAATCATAGAGGATGTTCCTGTGCAAATAGGAAGATTCTTCATCCCGGTCGATTTCATAGTTTTGGATATACCTGAGGATTATCACACTCCCATAATGCACTGAAACTATTCAGAAAGACAACTAAAACAATGACAATTTGATTGAGATTCAGACACTTGCAAATACTCTGTTTCTGTTTGGACTGATTGACAAAGAACTAAGATAGGACCTTAACCAAAGCACAAAGCCAATGATTGAGGGTTGAACTGTGATCCCAGCACACAGCTAAGGACCCAAGCTCACTTCCAAGCACAAAGCAAAGGAAGTTGTCTCAAGCACACAGCCAAGAGATGTAACAGAAACAAGGTTTCAGTTTTATGTTTTACTTCAAATCTGATTTGCATTCCATTAGGTAAAGGCCTTATATAGGCAACAAGGATACAACTCAGACGTTAGGAGATATCTAGGGCCACAAAGGCTTACAACATGAAACAAAATAACAGCTACAAACTTGCAGGAAACTGACATAAAGTAGATAAAGCAGAAAAGTAATTCTAATAGGACAATCTGCCTTAATGGGTTTGTTGGGGTTGAAACTGGTGGAGGGGTGGACTTCTGAGCTTGATTCTTGAGCTCAACTGAAGTGGGATGGATGCCAAAGGTCCTTCTAAAAGGCCCTCGAGTTTGTTTGATCATAAAAGGAAAGTTTGATAGTGACATGTTAACTACTGCAAAAAGGCTGAAATCTGGACAGTCTGAAGTTGTCCCTAAGCTAACTCTTTGTGTGTTTGTTTCTTGGAAGGGAAGTCCTGGGGAAAGTTGTAGAGGACCTTCCCAAGACATAGGTTTGAGGGTTGGTTAGGCTAGTTTGATTGTGTGAGGCCCCATGGACCCTGTTTAGAGAGGCAGTGATAGGCTGTTTTTTGGCTGAGGGCTGTTTTGTTGTGTTGGGTTTGTTGGGCTGTTGGCTGTGCCTTGTTGTGGCTTAGCCTTGGGAAGTGGATGGCTAGGCTTTGTTCTGGTTGTGGGGGTGTTGTCTTAGCAGGTTTGAAGTGGTTGTGGCTTGGACTGAATAGGATATTGTCATAACTGATCATGGTGTTGTCTGAAAGGATGTTGTTGTTTTGAATGGTGTTGATGTCTTGATGTTGAGCCTTGTCTTGAGTTTGTGTCTTGTGTTGAGCTCGTGTCTTGGCTTGATCACATACTCCTGTTGCAACCTCCCTTTCTTGAAAAGGATTTGCCCTCAAATCTTCCTCACCTTCATCATCTGATTCACCATGGTAGGGGCTCAGGTCTCCCACATTGAAAGTACCATGTACACCATAGCTTCCTGGTAGATCCACCTTGTAAGCATTTGTGCCTATCTTCTCCAATATCTCAAATGGTCCATCAGCTCTTGGCATGAGCTTGTTTCTCCTTTTGTCTGGAAATCTCTCTTTTCTTAAATGCAACCATACAAGATCCCCTGCCTTGAACTCCCTTGCTTTCTTAGGTCCCTTGGACCTAGCCTTGTACAACTCATTGGACCTTTCAATCTGCTTCTTGACTTGCTCATGAATCTGTATCATTTGCTCAACTCTTTTCTTTGCATCATAGCTTGTCTTGTTTCCTTTGACTGGTGCTAGGTCTGTAGGCATGAGAGGATTAGTACCATAAACTGTTTCAAAAGGACTTTTACCTGTGCTGCTGGAGGGGGCTCTGTTGAAGGCAAACTCAGCTTGTGCTAGCCTGAGATCCCAATCTTTCAATGACTTAGAAACAATACTCCTTAAGATCTTTCCTAGTGTCCTGTTAGTGACTTCTGTCTGCCCATCAGTTTGGGGATGGTGAGAAGTACTAAACATTAACCTGGTCTTCAATAGCCTCCACAAGGTTCTCCAGAAGTGGCTCATGAACTTTGTGTCTCTATCTGAGACAATGCTTCTAGGGACCCCATGTAACTTGACAACCTCCCTAAAGTATAGTTCAGCTACCCCCAATGCATCCTCAGTCTTCTTACAAGCAATGAAATGTGCCATCTTGCTGAATCTATCTACAACCACCATGATTGAATCCTTTCCCCTTTGAGTTCTAGGTAAGGCTACAATGAAGTCC
Organism: Heliosperma pusillum; assembly: GCA_022085475.1. Taxonomy (NCBI): domain Eukaryota; kingdom Viridiplantae; phylum Streptophyta; class Magnoliopsida; order Caryophyllales; family Caryophyllaceae; genus Heliosperma; species Heliosperma pusillum. Next base: position 9,884 of record JAIUZE010028875.1, read on the forward strand.
ATACTGAGATCTTCCCATGGCTTGTTGGGTACTGGAAGTGGTGTGTAAGGGCCTGCTTGAAAGTGTGCCTTGGCTAGTTGACAAGATCTGCATCTCTTGAGGGCATCTTGCACATCACTGAGCATCTTAGGCCAATAGAACTGATCTTGTAAGATGTCATAGGTCTTCTGTACCCCAAAGTGACCAGCAAGGCCATTGGAGTGAACCTCTTTGACCAGTAGTCCCCTATAAGGTCCCTTAGGCACACACAGTTTGTTCCCATAGAATAAGTATCCTTCTTGAGCTGTGTATTTGCTCCCTTTCTTGACTTGCCCTTCTTGATGTACCTCCCATTCATGCTTGAAGTCTGGGTCCTCTTGATAGAGCTCTTTCATAAATTCAAACCCCAACACCCTTTGCTCCATGAAGGTCAACATTACAGACCTTCTAGACAATGCATCAGCTACAACATTGTTCTTACCTTCTATATACTTGCTGGAGAATGAGAAGGATTGCAAGAACTCTACCCATTTGGCATGCCTGGGGTTGAGTTTGTGTTGTCCATTGATGTATTTGAGAGCCTCATGATCAGAATGAAGCACAAAAGGCTTAGGCTTCAAGTAGTGTCCCCAATGATTCAATGCCCTCACAATGGCATAGAATTCCTTGTCATATGTGGAATAGTTAAGCTTGGCCCCATTTAGCTTCTCACTAAAGTATGCCACAGGTTTCTTTTCTTGAGTAAGCACAGCTCCTATGCCAAGACCACTGGCATCACACTCTACCTCAAAGAGTTTGTTAAAGTCTGGTAGAACCAATATTGGAGACTTGCACAATAGCTCTTTGATCAGATTGAAGGACCTTTCAGCCTTCTCATTCCACTTGAACTCTCCCTTCTTCATGCACTCAGTAATAGGGGCCATGATTGAACTAAACCCTTGTATGAACCTCCTATAGAAAGATGCCAACCCATGGAAACTTCTTACATCAGTAACAGTTTGGGGAATGGGCCATTCCTTGATTGCTTGCACTTTCTCAGGATCAACTGCTACCCCTTTCTTAGAGATGATGAACCCAAGGAAGTAAACCTCAGGCTGCATGAAGGTGCACTTCTCTAGCTTGCCATACAACTTGTTTTCTCTTAGGACCTCAAACAACAACTTCAGATGTTGCAAATGTTCTCCCTTAGTTGAACTGTAAATAAGAATATCATCAAAGTAAACCACTACACACTTGCCTAAGTAAGGCCTTAGGACCTCTGTCATCAACCTCATGAAGGTGCTAGGGGCATTAGACAACCCAAAAGGCATCACCAGCCATTCATAGAGCCCATGTTTAGTCTTGAAAGCTGTCTTCCATTCATCCCCTGCTCTTATCCTCACTTGGTGGTAGCCCTGCCTCAGATCAATCTTAGTGAACACTTGAGCCCCACTTAGCTCATCCAGAATATCATTAAGTCTAGGTATGGGAAACCTATACTTGATGGTAATGTTGTTGATGGCCCTACTGTCAATACACATACGCCAAGTCCCATCCTTCTTTGGCACAAGCAAGGCTGGTACAGCACAAGGACTGAGGGACTCTCTGACATAGCCCTTGTTGAGTAGTTCACCTACTTGAAGTTGGAGCTCTTGTGTAGCCTTAGGGTCACTCCTGTAGGCTGGCTTGTTGGGTAAGATAGCTCCAGGCACTAGGTCAATGTGGTGCTCTATCCCTCTAAGTGGTGGCAGTCCACTAGGAAGCTCAGTAGGGAAGACATCACCATAACTTTCTAGGATAGATTTGACCTCTTCAGGGATATCAATGATACTCATCCCAGTCTCCTTGACTAGCAATATGTATACAGGTTGTAGCTCACTTAGCTCTTGTGCTATTTCTGATTCACTTATCAACATGACTTCTTTGGAAGCCTCACTCATGGGGTTTGGGTTGATCTTTAAAGCAGGTGGTAAAGGTGCTAGGGTGATCTTCTTCTTCCCATACTTGAAGGTGTAAGTGTTGTCTCTCCCATGGTGTATGGCATCCCTATCAAACTCCCATGGTCTCCCAAGCAGAAGGTGACATGCATCCATAGGTAGAACATCACAAAGACTCTCATCCACATACCCTTTACCAATTGAGAAAGGTATAACACATTGTTTATCCACCTTGATCTCAGCCCCTTTGTTTAGCCATCTGAGTTTGTAAGGTAGGGGGTGGTCTTTGGTGGGTAGAGCTAGCTTGTCTATCAGTGTTTTGGAGGCCACATTAGTGCAGCTTCCCCCATCAATAATGAGGTTACATACTCTACCCTTGATGGTACATCTGGTCCTAAAGATCTGGTGTCTTTGGTCCTCTTCCAAAGGTTGTGGTTGAGTATGCATTACCCTCCATGTTACCAAACTTAACCCTGCATCAGGCTCTATCAACTCCTCACTAGCCTCTACCTCAGGCTCTTCCATCTCTTCATCACAGACCAACACTTCATCATCTCCCCAATGGATTACTTCTAGGGTACTCAGAGCCCTTTTAGATGGACATTCTCTAGCAAAATGTCCATACCCTTGACATTGAAAGCACTTTTTGAGAGGGGTAGTCTTCCTTTGGCCTGCCTCAACAGCCTTGCCTTTATCAAGGTTGAAAGGAGTCTTAACAGGAACCACAGGTTCTCCTATCTTAACTCCTACAAAAGGTTTGAAGGTGGGGGTTCTGGAAGGTGTCTTAGAAGCACTGGCCTTTCCTTTTCCCAATTTTTCTACCCTTAAGGACAAGTTGACAGCTTCCTCAAAGGAGTATATGTTTTGTAACCTGACTTTACTAGCTATCCTTTCATCCAACCCCTCTAAGAACCTTGCTATCTTTTGTTCAGATTTCTCAACAACCTCACATTGCAAAGTGAGTTGTTCAAAGTCTCTTAGGTAGGACTCTAAAGGTCTTTGGTCTTGCTTTAGGTGAGTAAGCTTAATGAACATGTCTTGAGTGTAGTCCCTAGAGACAAACTTAGCTCTCATTTTCTTTTTCAGTTTGAGCCATGACTTTACAGGTTCTTTCCCTTCCTAACCCTCAAGGTTTTCATGTTTTCATACCACAGTGAGGCATAGCCTTTTAGTTTCATGATAGCAACCTTAAAAGCCTTTCTATCAGTGTATCCTTTAAACTCAAAGACTCTTTCTACAGACCTTAGCCAATCTAAGAAATCATCAGGGTTCAAGCTACCTAGAAAGTCAGGAATCTCTACCTTGATATCTTTGTCTTGGTGTCTGAGAAGACTGTGATCTGAGCCATCTGAATCTGACATTTCAAACTGATCTACAGGTTGTCTCCTCCTTACTCCACCTTGTGGGAAAGGTGCTCCTCTTCCTCGACCTCTGCCTCCCCTTGTATCATTGTTCTGTTGGCCCTCAAGGAGTTCATTGACAGATCTAGAGACCTCCATTACAGTTCTGACAAGATTTGAACTGTGTTTTCAATACCTGTGATTCTCTCTTCACTCATGGTTGTATTTTGTGTTTTTAATGTAGTTAGGTAGATGAACTCACAAACCAAAGCTCTGATAACCAATTTGCACTGAAACTATTCAGAAAGACAACTAAAACAATGACAATTTGATTGAGATTCAGACACTTGCAAATACTCTGTTTCTGTTTGGACTGATTGACAAAGAACTAAGATAGGACCTTAACCAAAGCACAAAGCCAATGATTGAGGGTTGAACTGTGATCCCAGCACACAGCTAAGAACCCAAGCTCACTTCCAAGCACAAAGCAAAGGAAGTTGTCTCAAGCACACAGCCAAGAGATGCAACAGAAACAAGGTTTCAGTTTTATGTTTTACTTCAAATCTGATTTGTATTTCATTAGGTGAAGGCCTTATATAGGCAGCAAGGATACATCTCAGACGTTTAGGATACATCTAGGGCCACAAGGGCTTACAACATGAAACAAAAATAACAGCTACAAACTTGCAGAATTCTGACATAAAGTAGATAAAGTAGAAAGTAGTTTCTAAAGAGACAATCTTCCTTAATTGTTTGATCAGGTGTGTCTTGGGTGAAGAGTGGACTTTCAAGCTTGGGTTTGTGAACCAAACTGAAGTAGGAAGGCTCCCAAAGATGTGCTGAAGGTACCTCACGCATTGCTTGTTCAAAAGGGGAAGGTTGACAGTGACATATTAACTACTGCACAAAAGGCTGAAATCTGGACAGTCTGAAGTTGTCCCTAAGCTAACTCTTTGTGTGTTTGTTTCTTGGAAGGGAAGTCCTGGGGAAAGTTGTAGAGGACCTTCCCAAGACATAGGTTTGAGGGTTGTTTAGGCTAGTTTGATTGTGTGAGGCCCCATGGACCCTGTTTAGAGAGGCAGTGATAGGCTGTTTTTTGGCTGAGGGCTGTTTTGTTGTGTTGGGTTTGTTGGGCTGTTGGATGTGCCTTGTTGTGGCTTAGCCTTGGGAAGTGGATGGCTAGGCTTTGTTCTGGTTGTGGGAGTGTTGTCTTAGCAGGTTTGAAGTGGTTGTGGTTTGGACTGAATAGGATATTGTCATAACTGATCATGGTGTTGTCTGAAAGGATGTTGTTGTTTTGAATGGTGTTGATGTCTTGATGTTGAGCCTTGTCTTGAGTTTGTGTCTTGTGTTGAGCTCGTGTCTTGGCTTGATCACATACTCCTGTTGCACATCATTTTTAAGAAGACCGTTCTTGCATACTGCGCAAGCGGTTATTGATGTTGGGTTACGGACTCTAACTTTTCAAATAGGTGGGGAGAAGTTAGTATTCACGCAGTCTCATGCTAGTAAGGGTCCTATGCTTGTGTCACCATGCTACGCACTTCCCTTATCTGATATCACACCTGATTTATTCACTCATGACAAAGCTTCGGTTCCTATCGAACCTATAGCTCCTATCTGTGATATTCCCATTGCTACCGTAACACCTCCGCCCCAGCTTGGGAGCGAATTGGAGGAACATGCTGTTGTATGTTGCCTTACAGATCATAGCGCGGCAGCATTGGAGCTGGAAAAGGGAAAGCCAGGTTCGCGTGACGACGTCCAGAAGAAGAAGTCCAAGAAGGACAAAGGAGCTCGCATGTATTCAAGTGATTCAGAGGTGGAGCTAGACTCCAAGAAACCATCGTACGTGTGGAGAAAGAAGTCGGAAATTACCGCAGCTGAGGGCAATTCCGCAAGTCAAAGGCCTAGCGGTGGCCTTCTCATGAAATTGTTTGGTTGGTAGCCGGGTAGGCAACCCCGTGCAAATTGTAAATAACACTCATTGCTTTTTCATTAGCCACTTAGACAATTAGACTATTTACTTATATTAGACTATTACGTTATAATCCGTAGTTTAGATGAACAATTTATTTTTCCTGTTAAAGGATTTTTGGTATTTTTTGGGTATTGTTCTGTATCATTTTTCGCAGGAAATAGAAGCGGAAATCAAATTCCTGAAAGTCGAAGGCTTTGCATAGAGGAAAATCATTTGATCGAGTACATTGTTATTCGATCGAGTGACTTGGGCGAGACAAAGAGATCGATCGAGTAGAGTTCGAATCACTTGAGGAGAATTCCATTCGATCGAGACAAATGAGGACCACCAAAAGCAGCCACTCGATCGAGTAACTCAGACCTACTCGATTGAGCAGTCCAGCATGACAGAAATCCTCGATCGAGTAGAAATGCTACTCGATCGAGTGAAGCAACTTACCATAAAAGGGAAGTCCTCGATCCTCTGTCTTTTTACTCGATCCCAATTCTATTTTGTTCTTCATCTTTCGAATTCTTTTCTGCAAATTCCTTCCTGCAATCCGTGATAAATCCTTAATCATTTACCAATTACATTTACCCCAACTCGTTACTTTTGCAATTGATTGAAAAGCCCTCTCCCTTTCCCCTTTTAATCTCGGTTATTTGGAGGTTTCGTGACTTAGGGTTTGCTAATTCGATTCTTCGAATTTATTGATTAATTGTTATTTTTCTCGGGTAATCTACAACAAGTAAGCTTTTTCTTCCTATTTTACTACTTAATTCATAATCCCTTTCCCTTTTCCGATTCTATTAGGGTTAGATATTGACTATAGGATTAATCCATTAAATTAGATGTTATTGATTGGTTCTTGTTGATCTTTTTGTAGCTATGGCATCAAGTTCAGTCCCAAGTAAGCTCACGGTTCCCGAGATTGCCGCTGTCCAGACTGAACCCGCTGTCAATACTACTGAGACTGTTGCTGAGACAGTCTCCGCGGAGCACACTGAGGCTCCGACTCCTGTAACGGTCACTGCTGAGACCGTTGTTCCCGCGACCATTGCTGAGGTCGCTCCGCCTTCCAGTTCATCAATTGCACCTAGTAAGAAGGCGTTGACCACCAGCCAGCTAGCCGCACAGAAGCTAGCAAGTACTCGAGGACTGGCCCCACCGAAAGCTCTTAAGGCTGCTAGTCAGCCACCTATCGTGGAGTCCCTCGGGCCACTACAAGGGATAAGGGAGGTACAATTCGTTTCTAATATTCACCGGAAACGGTTATCTTATTTACTTGACTCCCCCATCCATTTGAGTCGTTTTTTGCACCGTCCCGACCTAGAGGAGCTAGGTTTATTCACTGATGTTTGTTTGTTGCTTAACGGGACGGGCATGTCGGGTTTGGCCTCGATGAGGGAGTATACATTTCGAGTACCTACGCTCGAATTTTTTAGCTCTTATACTTTTGAGTTCGATATGTATGCTACCTCACCGACTAGTGCTTGCATTCATTTCCAACTCTTTAATGAGTCGCATTCGTGGACCTTAGCTAGGTTTGGGGAGGTTTTGGGTCTTTCGAGTGACGGTCTTTTAGCAGCCCCTAGGAAGTTGTTGCCCCAGGTATTGACCGCTCTCTCTCACACACCCTACGGCTCTCGTAGGGTGGCCCACGTTCACCACCCTGCGCTGCGCTATTTTCTGCGACTTTTAGGAGAGTCGATTTTTGCTAGGCCAGAACCCAACAACATTACCAACACTGAGTTAGCCATTTTAGCGGGGTACCTGAACATTGATAGCGGTACCCCGTTTGTCCTGAACATCGCTTACTTGGTGGCTCTTCATTGGAAGAACTTAGAGTCTAGGGTGTCTAGCGTCGTAGTCTGTGGCGGTCTGGTCAGTAGGATCGACCGCCACCTTTATTCAGACTTCCCTAGGACTCACACGCGCATAGGACCTGGCGTCGATTTGGATATACCTGTCATGATTGGGTTTACTTGGATTACGGGCTCTGAGCGTCGGGTGTGGAAGATATGTGGTTCCACATCCGTTGTCTTACCTTGCCCTACATTGCCTTCTCTTTCACCTCTCACTACTGTGAGAGGGGTGAAACCCCCTCCCCCTGTTTACCATCTGCCTTTCACCACTACACCTTTCTCTTCCACTAAGAAGAGGAAGAGAGCTTCCCCTCAGGGGGAAGCTGGAGAGACGTCGGGTTCTCAACTGGTGGGGCCGACCACTGTCACACTCCCACCTGTCACCACTCCACCTCCTGAGTCGGTTTTTCCGGCTAATTTTGTTTGTCCTCCCCTGTTTGAGACGCCCGAGGTCATGGACCAAGGGCGTCGTGATGCTTTGCTACTTGAGATGCGCAGGGATATTGCACTGATGCGATGGGATCAGGCCTTGGCCTTGTTCCCTATCTACGAGGACCACATCCGCAGAGGGCGTCCTATTCCAGATGGATGGCCTCACCCCTCATTCTACAGATACCCTGAGGGTGGGTATCCTTCACCATCTTCTTCTTCCTCTTCTTCTGGAGAGGAAGAAGATGAAACGCCGTCACAGAGGGCCATGAGGGAGCGTGCGGAGTTGGCAGCTAAGAGGCTAGCTCAGGAAGAGGAGAGGGACCCGACGTATCGGGTGGAGACAGAGGAGACGGATGGGAGTAGGTGATGTTAGCTCCCCAGTTTGATGCTGGTTTGGGGAAGCTATTGATTTGTGAGTTTTTCTGTTCATTGTTTTTTCCATTCTTTGTATATTTCATTCATTAGGAACATGAATTAGGTTGTTTTTCCCCTTTCCCCTTATATGCTCTTGTGCTATAGCCAATGTGGACATTGTCTGTTTTGGTTTGGGGAAGTGTTTTACATCCTTTTGTGTCTGCATTTCGTTTGTATTGCATTCACGTTTACAATTCATGTTAATTAGAAAAAAATTTGAAAAAATCAAAAATATCACGTTTATTTTTGCATATAGTCGAGTCGGATTGGAGTCTTGTTCATGATGAAATCGCACTACAAGTCTTTTTTATGCTATTCCTTGCACCTTTCTTGACCTATTTAGTGAAATCGAATAGTGAACTATTGAATTTTGTCTTGGAATTTAAATTTGATTATTAGACTTGACTCAACTTTTTGGCAAACTACTTTTATTTTCTGAGTTTTAGAGCCTATAACTGGTGACATCCATGACCAGTTCATCTAGGAATGAGAGTAGTCACTCCCCACATCTCGTGTCATTTGCTTGTATATGAATTTTGAATTCTTATTGCATGCACGCATTGGGTTTGTGGTCGGTATTACGTGTTTTGAGAATATTTGCATCTCCCTTTTCCTCATTTTACCCCATTAACTCCACATAAAGCCATATCTGTCTGTTGCCCTTAACTACATCCTAAACTGAGCCTACCTTTGCCGAGCTAGTTTAGTAGTCGAGGTATATTATACCGTTGTGTCAGTTTTGGCTCGTTTTCAATGATTGGAGTGGGTATTTGCGAGAAAAAGAAGAGAAGTGAGAATAGTGCCTCGATCGAGTACTTTGTTTAGGTCGATCGAGCAGATTTTGTGATTTAGTGCCTCGATCGAGTGACTCATTCTACTCGATCGAGTGGTTATTCTTTGATCAGCCAAGGAAAAGAAAAAGAAAAAAAAAAAGAAAAAAAAGAAAAAAATGAAAAAATATGATGAAAAAATAATTGGCTGAAGTTTTGTTATTTACACCTCCTGTGCTTATTATCATTTGTCGAGGTGTTATATGGGATTCGTGTTGTATATGCCTAGATTTGTTAAGGCATCGAGCTTAGTTTGTAATGGTTGGAAGAATGGAACGAGTTCTAATGCGGTCTTGTTAGGAACTAGCTTGGCTATTTACCCTCACATTTCCAATAATTGTTTTGCCCCTTCTTACCAATTAGCCTCACATATCCATATTTTTGCAAATGTTCGGCACGTGATTGTCCTTGAACGGTGGTTATGCGTGTGTACGGTG
>JAIUZE010028880.1:0-12458 GCA_022085475.1 Heliosperma pusillum
GAGTAACCCTTCACCGTTACCTTTACGCGTCTTTAATCTATTCTAAACCTTCCTAGTCTCCACCTACATAAAATTAGATAATAAAAGATGAATATCATTCACCTTGAGAAAGACGGATAATTTAAAAAGCGAGAAAGACGGTAATTTTATTACCAATACGGATAGAGGAAGCTAAGAGGGGAAGAATAAGACGAACTTACGCGAATTTGAGCGAGAAATGAAGGAGTAGTGACGATTTGAAGACGGATAAAAAATGGAGGCAAGGTTTTGGTGGTTTGATGAAGAGGAAAGAAAGAAATGAATTGTGAGGAAATGAATTAGGTTTAGGGTTTGAGGGAGTATATGTAAAGGGTGAGTCGGAAAAGTCAACGAAAGTCAAAGGCGGCTCAAAAGTCAAGAAAAGTCAAAGACGACTTAAAAGTCAAGAAAAGTCAAAGACGACTTAAAAGTCAAGAAAAGTCAAAGACGACTTCAAAGTCAAGAAAAGTCAAACTCGCCTTAAGACGGGATTCTCATGGAATCTCGCGGAAATTCCAAATACGAACTCGGAAATTCTAAATTCGACTCGAAACTTTAAATTCTAAATTAAAACTTAAATTTGCTGAAAAGATTTCGTAAAATATTTCTACTGGAAAAATAGGGTACATTTTCGGGTGTTATAGCCACTGCTGGTTGGACTCCGCCGAGCTACTACCGAGGTCCGGGTGACGAGACTGGTGTGTTTGATAATTATAGGGTGACTCCAAAAGCAGTTTTCCCAGGAGTTTAGTCACGATTATGGTTGCTTGGGTCGTTCTTGGTATACTCCCATCCGACCGGATGCTTCAGTTGGTGGGTTTGGTGACACATTTCTGGCCTCTTCTTCTGGTGCTGCTCAGAGGGGAGATGATGATGATGATGATGATGATGATGATGATGATGATGATGATGATTGTTGATGGTTGATGATGATGCTGATCAGGAGCAGTAGTGGCAGCTGGTCACTACACCCCCTTTTTGCAGCTGGTTTGGGGGAAGCTATGTCTATAAGCTGGTATTATCTATCCTTGTACTTTCTTTTATTGTATTTTCTTTTAGTTATTTCCCCATTCCCCTTTGTTAGTTTTGTCCTTTAGGTTGCTGTTGTTGGTTGTTTGTGATTGCTGTGTTGTTAGCGTCACACTGAGGACATTGTGACATTTAGGTTTGGATGGGAGTGTTTATTTATGTTGTGTGAAAGAGAAAAAAAAATCCATAAAAATTGAAAAATTTTCAAAATCAAAAAACATGTTTTTTATTTTATTAGGTCGAGTCTTGGTGAATTGAATAACAATGATGATAACTTGCATTGTTTTTGCATTTGAATCCCAAATAAGTTGTCCATGAACATCGTTTTGACCTGCTATTTTTGAAAACAAAGCTCATAGTACAAGTCTTGACCGTTTTTGACATACCTTATGCTAATTAGATTTGGCCAATTTTTGTTGGTAAACCACTTAAAATTCTGAGGTTTGTAGAGCTTCCTAGGCCAGGAACATCAATAAACTGGTCTCATTGTCTTTAGGCTTGAGTGTGGTACTCCTTGTGGAATATGTAACATCAAATTGCATAAGTGTGACATTCGTTTCTTGACACTATACGCGTTCGTTTGATAAGTGCATGAGGAATGGTGGTTCTTTTTGTTCAAATAAGCCTCACATAGCCAAAAAGACTTGATTTTATACCCTTATTATTGAGTTCTTTATGTTTAACCAATTTGAGCCTTTAGTAGCTTGTTTTACAAGTCATATAATAGCTACATTCCTAGAACTTGCCTACCTTATCGGGACCGTCGCAGTTGCATGTTTTTCTTATCTACTTGTCTACTATGGTTGGGTCGGGATTTCAAAAAGAATATCAATTTGGGTGTAGCAAGTATGTTGGCAATTGTGTCATTTATTCCCTTTGTTGAGAAAAGTTGTGAAGCAAAAGATCTGAAAAAGAAAAGAAAAAAAATGAGAAAAAAGAAAACGAAAAAAATGAAAAGAAAAGAAAAGAAAGGAAAAAGAAAAAAAAAAAAAGAGAAAAAGAAAAATATGTTGCTTCATTGAATTGTTCAAAAGATAATGAAAGGGAATTTACTAGAGTCTAATCCATTTTTCAAAGAGCAATATCAATATTTCTCTTGTGTTGTCAAAGTTTAAGATGATTTCTCTAGTCGGTGTTGGTTTGTGCTACGTCTTGTAGATTTGTTTTGGTAAGTGTCGCTGCGACTACCGGTCTTAGCCCCACATTCCCATACGTGCCTTGGCACAATCCATTTCTATACCTTCACCCATTAGCCTCCCTTTTTGTCCTGATTCATGTACTTTATAGCGAATGCGTATTTGTTGGGGAAATTACTATCACATTAGAATGCATGCATGTTTCATAAGTTGAGTGAGTGTTTCTATTTCTTTCTATCTTCACAAAACTCACCTTTACATAAACTTATGAGTGCTTGAGTGAATCCACGAGAATCCGACAATTTGAGCCTTGCAAGATTGAAAAGAATTTGGTTTTGTCTATACTACGGTATCATGTAAAATCTTGGATTATGAGCTGAGTTTTCTACTTTCCCGTGCCTTTAAATTTGTTTTATTGGTACAACTTGGTCATTACTTTGTTATAGATGTGGATAACTTCGGATTTGTATGTGCATTAACATTAGCTTTGAGTTTTTCATTCACCATTTGTATGTTTGTCCTTGTATAGTGTCGAGTGCTTTGCTTAGGGACAAGCAAAGGATTGGTTTGGGGGAGTTTGATGATCATTATTTATATACATATTTTACGCTTCCCTTAGACTCATTTAACTCGATTTACCGTCTTTCCTTGCTTATTTCTATGCTATTTTAGCTAGAATATCGATTCTGCCGCGGTTGTTATGTTTTAATGCAGATTGGATGCATTTGGAGCTTTTTGAGTAGATATAGAGTATGGCGGAAGTGGATCGTGGAGAGTTAGGCGCGGGAATCGAGAAGAATCGAGAATGAAAGAGAAGAAATGAAGAAAAGTGAAGAAACAAAGCCAAAATGAAAACTGCTCGACCCAGCAGAAGAGCCTTTCTCAGTCGAGTCACACTGTGTTCATACTCGATCGAGCAGAAGTGCCTTGTTCGATCGAGCAACCCAATATTTCGGCGGTTTCTCATATTTTCCTAAACTTTAACCTAATTAATTAGACCTTTTGTATTATAAAAGGAAAGCTCGTCTTTCATAATTAGACATGCTTTCTTATGCTTTTGAATGCTTTTATGCTTTAAATCAGAAACCCTAAATTAGTTTACTTTTCCTCGGGATTTTATTCATCAAAGACGATTGTCTTTAGTTCATCTTGTAATCGGTATTTTTCAATCTTTCTTCGTTATTCAATTTAATTGTATTCTTGTTCTTTAATTATTCTTTGTTCATCCTTTCATTGTTGTTAATCATGTTTACTTTAATTATTATTGTTGTTGTTTATATCGTTATGAGTAGCTAAATTCCTTTCTAGGGTTGAAAGGGGATCTAGGATTGTTAGAAGGGGTAGATTGATTAATTGAATTGCAATTGCATGGTTATCGTTTAATTATCGTTTTAATTCTAGTTGTTTGATTACTGGCCAAGATTAATTAACTAGTCTCGCGAATTAGAATTGACACCGACCGGGTTAAGACTAAAATAGGCTATGATAATTGAATAGAACTCGTTTAATGATAGCGATCGCATGTTAAATTGTAGATCTAGAGGGCATAATTGAATAGACCGATCTTGTGACCTTAGATAACTTTATTTCATGATAGTTGATTTTATCCTTACCCCTGAACAATAATCCTAGTGAACCTGAGACCCTAGAATTTTAATCTTATTGTTTTCAACTTTTTATTATTAGTTGTTATTGTTTATTATTAGTTATTATTTCTACTAGTTGTTATTGTTTGCTATTAGTTATTGTTATTGATTGCTTTTAGTTTAGAAACCACAATTCAAACCCCAAAATTGTTACTATAGAGACAAACCTAGTTTAACAGATTAGAATACTACCGCCTCCATGTGGATTCGATACCTTGCTTACCGCTGACTATTAGTTAGTTGTGATTTAGGTTTACTTTGATTAAGGAGACACGACTTTACCCTCATCACACCCTTGGCTAGTGCTCGCACATCCTTCAGCCCCTTCAAATGATTACAAAGGTGAGAACCACATCCGGTATCAAATACCCAAGTAGAAGTTCTAGCATAGTTAATATCTATCATATAGAGAGACGAGAGGATTATACCTGACGGTGTCACACATACGTCCTTCTTATCCTTCAAATACTTGGGACAATTGCGTTTCCAATGTCCCTTGCCTTTACAATAAAAGCATTCGGCATCGGCATGCTTCTTTCCCTTAGCCTTGGCATTGCTATTCACAATACCTTTGCCCTTTCCTTTCCCATGCTTCTTAAATTGGGCCTTAGCTTTGCCCTTTCCCTTTTGAACCCCAAGGTTTAAGTTCTTCAACTTCATTGAAAGAACATCCTTTTTTTCACTCCCACTAACCTCCATATCCCTTTCGACTTGGGTAAGGAGGGCATTGAGCTCATGAAAGCTCTTGTCCATGTCATGCATGTTGTAGTTCGCCCTAGTTTGGGCGAACATGGGAGGAAGTGAGTGAATGATGCAGCCAACCGCTAGCTTCTTTGGAATCTTAACCCCTAGACGCTCTAGGGTGTCCACATGCTGAACCATATTGAGCACTTGTGAGCCAACGTTTTGGCCCTTGTTTAGCTTGGCTTCAAAAAGCCATGTCATAGCATTGTATTGGTGTATGTCGGGTGATTGAGAAAACGCCAAGGTCACCTTAGAGAATATCTCATATGCTCCTTGGGTGATGTATTGGTGCTTAAGACTTGAGGATATTGACCATATCAAGACCATCTTAACGTCATTTGCTACTTTCAAGTACTCCTAATAGGCGGCCTTGGCCGCATTAGTAGCCCTTGGGTCGGGTTCAATAGGAGGGGTTTATGTCAAGTAGCGCAAGACGTTATCCGATAACGCCGCGCTCTTAATCGTTTGATCCCACTCGACGAAATTAGATCCATCGTCTTTTAAGAAGCATTTGTCCATTACGGACCTTAGCCATGAGTCTTTGCCAAGTTGAACGGAATTGTTGTTGTTATTGTTTGCCATTGCGAATTGAATTACTACAACAAAACTAGAAAATATTAACATTCATTGTTTTAGTCAATTTTTACTTGTAAAAATAATTTAAACAAGTCACTCATATTGCAACGAAAACTCTCAGAAAAGTATAGATTTCAGTAGGTTTTAATGCTTGTGAGACACACACACAAATGAAGACACAAAGGACTTGAATTGGACTTGTTGTTGTGTTGAAAGTTTCTGAATTTTATAAGAAAATGAAGTAAGAACAAGATAGTACTCTTCCAAAGCACAAAGCCAATGGATAGAGGTTGTGATGAATGACTCCAGCAACTCAGCAAAGACTCAAACAACACTCTTCTAGCACTAAGCAAAGAAGGGACTCAAGCACACAGCCATGAGTTTAGAAATTGGAAACAAAGGTTTCAATTTTTCATTCTTTCATCAAATCTGATTTCATTAGGTTACAAAGCAAGGCTTATATAGGCCAAGAGAGACACATCTAAGGGTCTCAAATGCATCATCTAATGTACAATAAGTCGTGGCCTTGGCCTTACACAAATTAGAATACTAACTAGGATACAAAAGCATAAAGTAATAAAGCATAAAGCATAAGACAGAAAACAGGCTGCTCCTCTTTGTCTTGTTGTGCAAGGTCAATTAAGATGTGTAAGACCTTGGAGCTTGGGCTTGGCAGCTACCATCTTCAAGTACAAAGGGTTAGGATGTCTTTCAAGTCGTGCCCTTGTCTTGCCTAGCCAAATATAGCACCCAAAACAGCCTTGGTACAAGACAATGCTGAAATGTCCCTATCTGGACCCATTTGTTTGTTCTTAGCTAAACCTGCTCTTTTATTGTGAATTAGCAAAACTATCCTGGACTTTTATCTTCCTAAGACCCTAAACTAAGAGTATTAGGCCTTGGAACAACTTAATTCATGTTAGGGGTTGCCTTGGACGAAGCTCTTTGATGTTGGACCTGAACCGGGTGAGATAGGACATGGACCCTTCTAATTGCATTTTGTAATACTCATAACTCTCTGCTCAGGATGAATTTGAAGACCCATAATAGCTCATATGAAAGCTATGGATGTTAGCTTTCTCCTCCAAAAAGAATCACCCCTAAATATTAAGTATATTTGGAGTTATGAAACTTTGAGTGCAGATTGGTCTTAATCACATACCCAGCAGACTTGCCACTAACTATACCCGTTTTGCTCAGGCCATAACATTCTCTTTAGGATGATGTAGGAGTACCCCAAGGTGCCATTTGAAAGCTAAATGAGTTATCTTTCCCCTCCATTTGGAATCACACAAATAGCATGCTCCAATCTTCAGTTATGATCCATTTGGCAAGAGGGGGTCAGACTGATCTCTACATTGCACTCTTCTGTAGGGGATATCTTGTAGCAGCCATAACTCAAACTACGTACCTGCTCTTGGGCTGATTACAAATTCATTGTATACCCAAGACCATAAGCTTTCCAATGACTCAAGAATCAAAGGATTTGCACGAGTAGAACTTGAAATATGAAGCTTGAAAGTCAGGCATGTACAATTGAAAGCTCAAGATGCTAATGTTGATCCCCTAAATTGCCTTCATTTGGGATGTGTACTTGGACATTCCCATGGACGGTTGTATTAGCACAAAAACGAGTGACAATGCAACAAGTTTTGTTGCAAACTCCCCTTCTTCAAAAGAATTTGTCCTCAAATTCTGTTGGATCAAAATCAAAAGACTTGTTGCCAAGGGTTGTGTTCTCCTACTCTTCAAAAGATCAAGTACAACTTCAAAGATGGACTATCATGGCCTCCTCCCGGATCATAGACTAGAATGGTGAATGGCATGAGATATGTGGTACCATTCCCAAGTTCAGATTGCATACCCAACCAAGTATTGCTTGTTCCTCCTGGATCAAAGGTGAGGTGTATGACATCCTCCCTAGACTTCACATCTACCCTTATTCTTCTTGTAGTATCATGAGCTTGTCTATCATTTGAGGATGGTGTTCCACCTAGATGAAATGTACTCATAACAAGCTTTGGACTCAACTTCGCATCAAGTATCCCAATACTTGTAGCACCGAAATCAGAATGTTCATATTTGCAGCCCAAGCTTTGTTTGTTCTCATTGACTACTCTCTTAACATCCTTAGGTGACCAACACTCCTTAAGTGAAGCATAAGCAAGAAGCAAATCAGCCCCTAGGGTACCTCCTCTCTCATTCAGCTCCTCTTGAGTAGATATCAAGTTATACAAAGGGTCACTCACATCAAAACAAGCATCATTCACATAGCAAGCATCCAAAGAAGTGCTTATACAACAAGTAGAACACGAGAAAACTTCAAGTGGGCAGCTATTGTTTTTGTGCATTGGACTCATCATAAACAACACCAAATGAACTAAAACTTGAGCAACATCAAGTAGTGAACCTCCCCTTGGTGTTCCACATAATCCCAACAAGTTCTCCCAACCAATTTGAACATTACTCATCTTAAAACACAAGAAAATCGTAGCTGGACAGTAGGGTTTAGATTGATCAATTTCACTCCTTAACATGTATGAGGTAGCACCCAAATGAGCAAGAATAACTTGCAACCTCATCAACATGTAAGAATGAAAGTGTGGAGATGCAAGAGCACAAGATATACCTCTCAAGATGAAAGTTAAGAAGAAAGAATCATGGCTTGTGTAGAAGATCAATTTTGGCACACTTGAGAATGGAACAACCCAAGACACTCCTTTTGCTTCACCCTTGATCGACTCCCAAAAACTACCACCATTGAACATGACCATGGACTGTCCAAACTTCATGGTTTGAAGCTCAAGTAGTCCTTGGTCGACAATCACCTCTATAGGACCCAAATCAGTAGCTTGCTCATTGATGGCTCCACAAGAAAGGACAAGGCTATTCTCTTCTTCATTAGTAGGCTCATAGGTTGAGTTCAAGGAGGTTTTATTTTCAAAACATGGGTTCTCAATGATAGCACTACATGACCGTTTCACTTCAGCACATGTACTCATGACCTTTGGTTTAAGCTTAGACTTAGGACAAGCAACATCCAAGCATGACACCACAACCATTTGGCCTAAAATCTTATCTTTCCCAACTGTTTTGATGGCTTCTAAACTATCCCCTTTAGTTAAGACCTCATGATTTGTAGGCCTTACTAAGATCTTCTCAACATATAAGGCTAACTCAAGCAAATCATCATATGGATACAACACTTCTACATCAATTCTCTTTGCAATTTCAGATTTCAAGCCATGGTAAAATCTAATTCCCTTTTGCACAACCTCAACATTCATATCACAAACAAAGTGTAGTTCCTCAAACAACTTAGCATATTCAAGGACACACAATGAACTTTGTTTAAGGTCTTTTAGTTCAGTCCACAAATCCTCCATGGTCAAACAAGGTAGATACTCTTGTTTCATGTTCCTTTTAAGTTTAAACCAAGAACTAATCATACCCTTCCCTTCCATTCTCCTTGAAAGTTTAAGAGTATCATACCATAACAAAGCAAAATCCTTTAAACAAGACACAACAAGTTCAAGCTTCCTATTTTTAGAATAACACTTGTGCTCAAAGTAGCATTCAACATCATACAACCAAGACACAAATGCTCTACTGTTTTCACCATTAAAGGAAGGAAGTAATGGTGTTTTACCTTTGCTCCCAAGGGTAGGAGAGGACTTAGAACACTCATGTGGCAGGTGGTACTCCCCTTGGTACAAATCAGGTGGTTTAGGCTCCCTTGGAACACCATAGTTGATGGTTGTCTTCTTTGGAAGCACCTCAACATCATACCCTTTTGTAAGAGCTTGCAACTTCTTCCTAGCAACTGTCATGGACTTGGTAAGAGAGTCAAGCTCATGGCTTCAACTTAGGACATGAAACATAAGGGATAACACCCTTGGCTACTGGTTTAGCCATTAGAATTTCAGAATTGCATCAAGTTAGAAAACAGGTTGTTTTGTGTTTATAATGTAGGTAGGGAAACATAAACTCACAAACCAAAGCTCTGATAACCAATTGCAACGAAAACTCTCAGAAAAGTATAGATTTCAGTAGGTTTTAATGCTTGTGAGACACACACACAAATGAAGACACAAAGGACTTGAATTGGACTTGTTGTTGTGTTGAAAGTTTCTGATTTTTATAAGAAAATGAAGTAAGAACAAGATAGTACTCTTCCAAAGCACAAAGCCAATGGATAGAGGTTGTGATGAATGACTCCAGCAACTCAGCAAAGACTCAAACAACACTCTTCTAGCACTAAGCAAAGAAGGGACTCAAGCACACAGCCATGAGTTTAGAAATTGGAAACAAAGGTTTCAATTTTTCATTCTTTCATCAAATCTGATTTCATTAGGTTACAAAGCAAGGCTTATATAGGCCAAGAGAGACACATCTAAGGGTCTCAAATGCATCATCTAATGTACAATAAGTCGTGGCCTTGGCCTTACACTAATCAGAATACTAACTAGGATACAAAAGCATAAAATAATAAAGCATAAAGCATAAAACAGAAAACAGGCTGCTCCTCTTTGTCTTGTTGTGCAAGGTCAATTAAGATGTGTAAGACCTTGGAGCTTGGGCTTGGCAGCTACCATCTTCAAGTAAAAAGGGTTAGGATGGCTTTCAAGTCGTGCCCTTGTCTTGCCTAGCCAAATATAGCACCCAAAACAGCCTTGGTACAAGACAATGCTGAAATGTCCCTATCTGGACCCATTTGTTTGTTCTTAGCTAAACCTGCTCTTTTATTGTGAATTAGCAAAAACTATCCTGGACTTTTATCTTCCTAAGACCCTAAACTAAGAGTATTAGGCCTTGGAACAACTTAATTCATGTTAGGGGTTGCCTTGGACGAAGCTCTTTGATGTTGGACCTGAACCGGGTGAGATAGGACATGGACCCTTCTGATTGCATTTTGTAACACTCATAACTCTCTGCTCAGGATGAATTTGAAGACCCATGATAGCTCATATGAAAGCTATGGATGTTAGCTTTCTCCTCCAAAAAGAATCACCCCTAAATATTAAGTATATTTGGAGTTATGAAACTTTGAGTGCAGATTGGTCTTAATCACATACCCAGCAGACTTGCCACTAACTATACCCGTTTTGCTCAGGCCATAACATTCTCTTTAGGATGATGTAGGAGTACCCCAAGGTGCCATTTGAAAGCTAAATGAGTTATCTTTCCCCTCCATTTGGAATCACACAAATAGCATGCTCCAATCTTCAGTTATGATCCATTTGGCAAGAGGGGGTCAGACTGATCTGTACATTGCACTCTTCTGTAGGGGATATCTTGTAGCAGCCATAACTCAAACTACGTACCTGCTCTTGGGCTGATTACAAATTCATTGCATACCCAAGACCATAAGCTTTCCAATGACTCCAGAATCAAAGGATTTGCACGAGTAGAACTTGAAATATGAAGCTTGAAAGTCAGGCCCGTACAATTGAAAGCTCAAGATGCTATTGTTGATCCCCTAAATTGCCTTCATTTGGGATGTGTACTTGGACATTCCCATGGACGGTTGTATTAGCACAAAAACGAGTGACAATGCAACAAGTTTTGTTGCACATATAATCACCCCTTATGAAATTATATAAGTGATTCCGAGACCCGCATTTTAAATAAAAATGAACATGTTATACCATCTTTATGTAATAGACGGTAAGTCAACAGTTTGACTAATTCTACTCCTTGAACTCTCGGTCGACGGATTTCATCTAAACCCGTCTCCTAGTCCCGAGATAACGCTTATCTCGTTGGGTCTAACCCAATTTAGGCATGTGATCGCAACACCCTACTTACTAGAGGTAAAAGGTCCACGTTGAGGTTGTCCTAATGAACACGGGATTCATAGGTGCTTTAATTGATAAGGCTAAATCTCAATTTATTTAACGTTGTGTGAGAGGTCTTGAAGATTTAGTTATTAATTCCCTATAAGTGAAATAAGTCGGCGAATTTTGAAATACGTTAAATTGACAATCGAAAAATAAAAATGCATGTTGGCGATTTTGGTATGAGCGGAAAACATAAGCAAACTATTAACAAATAATAAATCCCAGTATGGCCACCTAGCTAATCTTATTATCTAGATGATTACAAAATCGGAAACCAACTCCTTGGTCCCTTGCCTCTTCATGGAATACGCTCCAAAATGGCACCATCTTTTGGAACACCGACTTCGGAAATCTCCGTATTCATAATAAATAATTACAAATATACAAATGAATACATAGCAAATTCCTATGATACATTTGATCTACAAAATAAAACTATTAATTATTACAAACCGGGGATACGAGATCGCAATAAATTACAACCGAATCGGTATTCCCTTACATTACGGGTAATACCGATTAAAAATAATCTAGGTCATACTAGGTACAACTTGCATTAAAATAAATAAATGACATTCATTCATTCAACATAAACAACATAAATAAAATGCTTTAAAAATCATGCCAAAATCGCCCTTAACACTTGCCATGCTCATTTTAGCTCGGTTTTATGGATTTTATCGATTTTTAACAATTAATAATCAATAATCAACACTTCAATCGTATTTAAGCTCAAACTAATTATCTTAATTGATTTAGAACTCAAAATTAGTCCCTACTTGTAACACCCTCAAATTTGCGGAAAAATAAACAAGTACTTTAAATAAATAAAAGATGAGAATACGTTTCTAATAGGTTCACTTTAGTGAAAATCGGTAAATTTTAAAACCGGAACCTACTATTAAATATATTCATCATAACAAAGGTGTCTTAAACAAACAAGGTTCATAACAAAAAGAAATAATATTATACATAAGAAATATCTAAAACGGGAGACATATCTCCCGTATAAAATACGGAAATAAAAGAGTGTATAATATAATATACAATCCTAAGAACCGAATATAGGTCCAAGGTAAATACTTCGCTCGCTAGCTCGTCAATGTACCCAAGTATGCATCACAAACCTGCCAACCGCATTAAGTATAAACACGGAAGCCACAGTCAGTGGGGAGTAACTCCGAGTTCTCCCAGCCACGAAATGTCGAGTTTAATTAAACATGAATAACATAAAGAGATGTATATGGAAAATACAAAACTTAACATATATGATATGCTTATCATGTTATGAAACAAATAACTAACATATAACCTAGCATATGACGGATAAGCTACTCATGCAGGCTATCATGTGAATCGGTTAACAACCTATACCACGAGGTAGGGAAGGTAGTATTTCAGCTCAGAGGTTACATTTAAAACATGGCCTAGATAAAACTCAACCCTAATCATACAAACTATCATGTGAA
>JAIUZE010028881.1:0-27307 GCA_022085475.1 Heliosperma pusillum
CCTATCTATCCTTATCGTATTTCACATGTAAATTTATATATGCATGCTTCTACTTTTGTATTTCCTTCTATGTACGTTTTATGTGATATGGCTGGGAGAACCCGGAGTTACTCCCCACTGACTGTGGCGTTCATGTTTTTCATGGATGAACAGGTTGCTTCATTGGATCGCTTTTTGCTTGATATTTTGGGTTCGGGTGTGAGCTAGCGGGCGTTGTCCCTGGATTGAAACACCTCTAGACGTTATTTAGCTTGTTTGCTAATCCCATTTACTTTGATAACATTTGGAGAGACTACGTCTCTTGTTGTAGTATATTCGTACTTTGGTTTGTAATGTTTGACATACCTCGTATTTTCTATCTTGCATGTATAAAGGTTTTTAAAATACCGTATTTCCGCTAATTAATTCACATGCTTGTATGGTTTATTTCCGCATTCGCGAGGGTTGTCACATCTTTGGTTCAATTAGTTTGAGGTCATGGATATTTTTTATCGACAAGGAGCATTTTAAGGATGCTCTCAGAGATTACTGCATACAAGAAGGTTTCTACCTAATTGTAGTGAAGGCTAACAACACTAGGTATACTGCTGAGTGTGCAACTGCCAATTGTAAGTGGAGAATTCATGCAAGCGTGCTACTTGATGAAACCACATGGGAAATCAAGTCCATCAATAATCCAACACATGGTTGTATGGGTGTTAAGAGTCACAATTCTATGGCCAACTCTGTCTGGGTTGCAAAGAAGTTGATGGAAGATATCGGGGCAAACCCTGATATTACTCGACATGGAATACAAAAACTGGTGCAGTCAAGATATGGTATAGAAATGAAGACATCCACCATATACAAAAAGAAGGAAATAGCTACGGCAGAGATTAATGGGGGCCATGACGAGTCTTACAAAAAACTACCTGCATATTGTGAAATGATCAAGGAAACAAACCCAGGAAGTTATGCCATATGCAGTTGGATGGAAATGGAGTCTCCTGAAAGGTCATTACAGTTTAGAAGCATTTTTATTTCATTCACTGCTCAGTTCAATGGTGTTATAATAGGTTGTATAAATCTCATAGGTGTTGATTGGACACATCTTAAGGGTAACCATGGTGGAGTACTACTAGCTATTGTTGCATTAGATGGAAACAATGAGTTGTTTCCTATTGCCATATCAGTTCTTGAATTTGAAAACAAGGACAACATGTCCAATTTCTTCTGGCACCTGAAGCATTGCTTAGAGGAGAGTCAAAGAACTAATTGGACAATTATATGTGACATGCAAAAGGCAAGTTCTTTTGTTTTGTTTCTATTATGTAGAAATCAGTAGCAAAAAGGCATGTTGCTTTGATAGTCATTCCACTAACTTTCATATATAAACTGCAGGGTGTTGAACCAGCTTTGGAGTCAGTATGGCCTGCAGCTTACAGAAGATTCTGTGCCCGACACCTTTGCAAGAATTTCAAGAAAGATTACCCTGGTGTAGTAATGCACAAGCTCTTTTGGAAGGTTGTTATTGCCACATCAGAGTTCGTTTTCAAGAAAGTAATGGAACAAGTTGTTCATTATGGTGGTTTGGGTTGTGCTAGGTGGTTCTTAGACTTAGGGGATAAGGAACAATGGTGTAAGAATAAGTTTAACCCAACTATATCACGTGATGAGAACACTTCAAACTTTGTGGAGACCTTTAACAGCACATTAGGAGCCCATAGATTCCTGCCAGTGTTGAGTCTTCTGGAAGGAGTAAGAAGAGTTGCTATGGTGAGGCAGGCTACTAGACAGCAGGTTGCTGACCAATGGCAAGATGCTGGGATTACTCCTAACATCAGGAACATAATAAGGGTGTTAAAGAAGGATTCAAGGACATGTGAAACATTTAAATCAAGAAAAGGTGAGTATGAGGTACGTGATGGAGGATCCTACTTAGGAGTTTCATTAAACAACCATACATGTAAATGTGGTTTTTGGGAAATCAGTGGAATTCCTTGCAAACATGCAATAAGAGCCATTATTTCTGATAATAAGGACCCATGTCATTATGTTAGTGAATGTTTTACTGTGAGAGTATACAAATAGGCATATGGGCTCTCAATTAACCCTATACCTGACATGGAGCAGTGGCCAGTATTTGAAGTCCCTAATCTAGAACCACCAACAATAAGAAGGTCTATTGGAAGACCGTCTAGGAACAGGAGAAGAGAACCAGGGGAACAAATAAAGGAAGGGGAAAATAACAGTTGCAATTAGGTGTAGGAAATGCAAATGCTTTGGTCACAACTCTAAGACTTGCAAGGGAGGATACACAGCTAAAGAGATAAATGCAATGCAAGGAAAAGTAACAAAGACAAGGAAGAAGGGGCTGCAAGTGCCATCTGATGTTGCTCAATTTGAGTCCTTAGAGCAGTTGGAATCCATTGTCATTGGAAAATGAATGTCCAGAGTCTTCAATCCAAGGAGAAGTCAGAACTGGAAAGAAGCAAAAGACAACTTGAGTTTGGTGATTGAAAGTAATAGCACTTACTTTTTGTATGATATCAATGCAATTTTTTGCTTGTATGATGTTGAAACAATGCAAATTTTTGTTTGTATGCTGTTAAACAATGCAAATTTTTGGTTTATGTTGTTGAAACAATGCAACTCATTGATTTTGAATGAAAATTGTAGCATTTAACTTTGGCAATCATTTGCTTACAATTAAGAAAACATTGTCAACCATTACATTCCTTCTTTAATTACCTAGGCTTTAATTTGTTTGCAGAAAATTAACACAACAATCTAGATCTTAAATACATCAACAATAAGAAGTACAAATAACAAAAAAACAATCAACTTGAGCCAAAATTTGAGCCATTTAAGATCTTGAAATTTGAGCCATTTGAAATATGCTTTTCTTGGGTTGTTTGCAGATCCAGAAATCTTCAAAACCGCATTTTTCCCACACCGAGTACAACCTTGCGTTTTAAATCGAAGACTCGCAATATGGGTGTTCCTCCAGCAAGTCGAAGAAAATGAGGGGGGGGGGGGGGAACCGTATAATAATGGGAAAAGAAGTATAAGGAGTAAAAAAAAAGAAGAAGAAAAGAGTGATGAAAAATAAGGGTTAATGTGAGGAAGAATGAGAGTAATGTATAAATAGGAGGGGAAATAAGTGGGAAAGTAAACTAAACAAAAAAAAAGGAGGGAAACTTACTGAAACAATGGAGGGAAACAATTGGGAAGCCATGTCACCAAACTCAGTCCAAGTCATCAATGCCACGAGGGCACTTTTCGTCTTTAATTGACGAATTAAATAGTAATGGCCACGGTTGTTGGTTAGTAATTTAGTTTAAGGGTACAAGCAATAATATGAAAAAGGCAAGGGTACAAGTTAGAAAAGCCAACAGTTGAGGGGTACCCCATAGGAAAACCATAACTAGTAAATTAAATAGGGAAAGTGATGGTCATCATGTCATCTAAGTTTATTCCTAAAGGCTATTGTGGACAAAGAATCCAGTTTCTCAGTTGATTTAGCTCGCGGAATTATGAGCGCCCTTAAGTGTGAGATGAGGATTCAACTCAATAGAGAGAGAAAAGTAGGTTAGAGAGAGGAAATCCTTTATAATTCCACCGACTATTTTCCTTCTCCTTTAAGTTTATTTGGCCTGTTACCGCTCCACATCCCCTGCTCCTCCCTGTTGACCTCCGGTGCAGTCGCGAATGAGGCCAATCTGTGGCTGTCTCCCGACGGCTCCGATTACCTGACCATGGTATGTTTCCTAAAATCGTGTGAAATATACCTAGATGGACCTTACCATATTACTAACATATAAAATTATAATTCGACCAAAGGTCATATTCCCATTTGTATAATGCGTAACTTTAGATAATCCAACACTAATTTATTGAAAAGTATAATAATGTTATAATATATTTCCAATTATAGTAGTAAATTCGTTTGCAATACACTCCCTTGTCCCAGATCATTTATCTACTTTTTTTTTATCTTTTATAAGAGATATCATTAAAAATAAATAAATACTCCCTCCGTCCCAGTCATTTATTTACCTTTGCTTTTGCCACAATTATTAAGAAAATGGTATGAGGTCATTTGTGGTGATACTTGGTGGATGACATGTGGACAATAGTCCTATTGGATGATCAAATTACTCATAGATTACCATCCTAATATAGAAAGGTAAAAAAATGAATGAGACACCCTAAAATGGAAATGGTAAACAAATGACCGAGACGGAGGGAGTAGTTGTTTTATCCTTTATAGGAGATATTATTTTTTATAAATAAATAGTTGTGACATAGAAAGTAAATAAATTATGACAAAATAAAGGATGTGCATTCCGGTGGTCATTATTACGAAATCTCTTTCATAAAACCATTTA
This sequence comes from Heliosperma pusillum, assembly GCA_022085475.1. Taxonomy (NCBI): domain Eukaryota; kingdom Viridiplantae; phylum Streptophyta; class Magnoliopsida; order Caryophyllales; family Caryophyllaceae; genus Heliosperma; species Heliosperma pusillum. The sequence continues at coordinate 4,371 of JAIUZE010028881.1, forward strand.
TATCTTTATATTATTTTTAGGTTATTTATACATTTTAAATTGATACCTCATTAATAAATAATGTTTCACTCTATTGTATTTTAACATTATATTCAAGTTATTCACTACAGTAATAATTATTTCACTAATGAAAAATTTAGCAACTTGTAGTTTATATCTTTATAACAAATCTATTTTATTTTAATGAAAATATCATTTTGAGTTTAATTAAAAGATTAGAGTTTAATTATAATAATAGAATGTAATGAAAAGATAATAGTTTGAAGAAAGAAAGTTACATTTATTTCCTTATTGAGATATATGCATTTTGGGGAGAAAACTAAGAGAACTTCTTAGGAGGACGAATCGTACAACGATCTTATACAATAATTTGCGAAAACCATTTAACAGAGGAATTATCATAACCCCATGCATGCAATTGGATCCCGTGAAAATAAGAAAGGTAGGAATCCAATCCAAAAAAGTGAAAGTCATGTGAATTAACCAAAAAGTCGTTTGGTTCGCTATAGGAAGATGGAATTCCCGGGAAGATTAAATTCATATGAACTTGAAAATCATGTGAATTGTATAAATATTGTTTGGTTGAATGTGGGAAGTACAATTCATGTGGGAACTCCCACTTACCTAGGGGGACCTAGGTAAGTGACTTCCTACATTATGTAGGAATTGAAGTTCCATAGGAAGTTTCACTTCCCATGAATTGGGCAACCAAACAAGACATCATTTAGCTACTTCCCATGATTTTCCAATTCCCATGAATTTAAAAGGCAACCAAACAACCCCTAAGAATAGAGATGGAATTGAGGTTAATTAAACTAATTTATCACATCAACTAACTGTCTTTTTTCTTCTTTTTAATTGCAATTAATGAGTTGGTGATGTAAGTAATAAGAATAGACCTGTCAAACGGGTCGGGCGGGTCGGGTCAAAATATAGCTCGGGTCAAATACGGGTCGGGTCATACGGGTCTTGAGTCGGGTTAGGGTCAGAATACGGGTCAAAAAAAGATTCTAACGTCTTCTATTTTATCATTTTTCAACCAAAAAATGTACTTTTTAAAAATTAAATTGTATATGATATTAATAATATGATTATATGCATTATTTATCGTACTTATATTAAAACATTTATTAAGATTAAACTATTTTAATCATTATTTTATTATTTTATGATATAAAATAGATTTTAATTTAATTTTTAAATTTTAAAACTCAAAATAACGGGTCATTTCGGGTCGAACGGGTCGGGTCTGGTTTGACCCTAAAATAACCGAGTCATTTCAGGTTCGGTCACTTCGGGTCGCGGGTCAAGATTTACGGGTCTTTGACTCTAAAAAACCGGGTCGAGCGGGTCGGGTCGCATTTTGACAGGTCTAAATAAGAGTGATCGTCCACCATTACTGCATTAGCAAGAAAGTATTAAAAATTAAAAGGGGCCATGGAGGAGTATTAAAAATTGCATATTTTAGGCAATTTACCTTGTTCGTTTCTTTAGTAATACTCTCTCTATCTCAATTTTTTTCCTAAAAATTTATCCCAAAATATGAAACGGAGCCATGGAGGAGTATACATTTATAAACAACTCCTCGTTTGTTAGTGAGTAGGTGATTTTTATTTTGATCATTTTTCAACAAAAAAATTAAGTTATAAACTGTGAAATTCTGTTGTTGAAATCCATGGAATGATATGAATGAAGATGATATAAAAAACAGAGACTATAAAATATTGTATCTTTGAGTTTTGAATGAGTAATATATTGATTGTGTAAAAATGAATGTTTTTGTTGTACATTATGAGAGTTTGTTTATATAGTACATAGATAATGACAGAAGAATGAAAACCTAGGAAAAGAATACATGGGCCTTGACAAATGGGTCATTAATCATTAGGCAACATAGGATCTGGAACCTTGTTGGTAATTGTGACAGGCTGTAAGGTTTGGGGAATGTGTGGTGTCATATTGGGTGTGACCCAGCTATATCCAGCTTGTGAAGGTGTTGCAAATCGTGAGCAGATGGGAGGATTTTTGTAAACACATCAGCAATTTGAAAGGATGTAGGGAGGTAGTGGAGTTGAAGTAAACTTTCCAAAAGCTTGTCTCTGGTGAAATGGCAGTCGAGCTCTATATGTTTAGTCCTTTCATGAAAGATGGGATATTTAGCGATGTGAAGAGCGCTATTGTTATCACAATGAAGAGTGACAGTTTGAGACCAGTGATACCCAATTCTTCTAATAACCTGATTACCCAAGTGACCCCTGCTGCAGCTTGAGACATTGCCCTATACTCAGCTTCAGAAGAGGACTTGGAGACAGTGCTTTGCTTTTTGATTTTCCAACTGAGAGGCGATTGACCCAACGTGACAACCCAACCCAACCTGTTATGGACCTTCTGGTGGTAGAGCAGGCTGCCCAATTTGAATCAGAATAAGCATGGAGATGGAGAGTATCAGACCTTGAGAGAAGAATACCTTGATCAACAGTATTTTTTAAATACTTTAAGACATGTTCAGCAGCTTGGAGATGGATATTAGAAGGGTCTTGCATGAATTGACTGAGAAGTTGTACAACAAAGGACAAGTCAGGGTGAGTGTGTGTTAGAAAGTTGAGCTTCCCAACTATCATCCTTTAATAGTTTGGATCGAAGGTTGGAGGAGGATATTCTGTGGGGAATTTGTGATTTAGAGGAAGAGGAGTCACCACTCCCTTTGCTGTAATCAAGCCAGTTTTTGTGAGTAAATCAGTGGTGAATTTCTTTTGAGTTAAGGCTATGCCTTCAGAAACGTAAGAAACTTCTATTCCCAAAAAATAATGCAACTTTACTAGATCCTTTAGGCCAAAGGCAAGGTTTAGTTGGTTTTTAAGTTGGTCAATATTGAGTCGGAGCCTGTGACTATTATGTCATCAACTATAACAGCCAGGATGGTGACACTATCATTTTCTTGTCTAATGAGCAAAGGAAAATCATTCTTTGATTGAGTGTAGTTCATAATTTTTAAGAAGTCACAGAGCTTGGAGTGCTTGGAGAACCATTGTCTTGAGGCTTGTTTTAGGTCATATAAGGCTTTTCTTAATTTGTAGACCTTATGTCCTGGGTTAGAAACCTCTTTGACGACTTTCATATGTACTTCTTCCTTAATGTCTCCATGAAGGAAGCCATTGTTTACATCCATTTGAAAAAATGGGCCATTGCTTGTGTACTGCCATGCATATGATTGCTCTAATGCTAGTCATTTTGACCACAGAAGAGAATGTTTCTTGAAAATCAATTCCACCCTTTTGGTTGCACCCTCTAATGACCAATCTAGCTTTGTGTCTCTCTAAACTGTCATCAGCATGAAATTTAAGTTTATAGACTCATTTACAAGAAATTGCCCTCTTGCCTTTAGGAAGTTCAGTAAGGTCCCATGTATGGTTGGTCTCTAAGGCTTGGATTTCTTTCTCCATAGCCGCTACCCATTGAGGGTCAGTGTTGGCCTCATTATAATTGGAGGGCTCATAGTATGAATGAGAGGAATAAGGTTGTTGTTTGGCAAGACCTGTTAACTGTTGTGGTTGAAGGGACTGTGGCATATTGACCTCATAGTCTTTTAGGTGGGATGGCAGTTTTATGACTATTACAGTGCCCAGAGACTCATGCAGTGAAGATGTGGCATTCAAAGGAACAATAGACTCAGATATCAGGTTATCTGATGACTCATTCATGGAAGATGGAATGTGTTCAGCCTCTTGAGGAGACTCAGTCACAGGAGACTCATTAGTTGCAGCATGATTAGTCTGAACAGTAGTTTCATTTAAAGTAGTTTGTGTGTGAGTAGGATAAAAGAACATGGGATCTATTAATTCATTAGGAGAACAAGGTAGAGTCTCGGTCTCCATAGAAAAATATTTTGACAGTTTTGTACTGTGGAAAGGGAAAATGTTTTCATGAAAATTAACATCCCTACAATGAAAAAGTTTGTGTGTATGTAAATCAAGGATAATGTATGCTTTCTTGCCATTAGGATATTCAAGGAAGACACAAGGGTTGACCCTACATTGACATTTATCTCTATTTCTTTTTAATGTTGCAGCAAAACATAGGCAGCCAAAGGACCTCAAGTGATCATATAAAGGAGGCTCACCATACAATAACTCAAAAGGTGTTTTATGGCTAAGAACAGTGGATGGATCCTGACCCCCTGAACCTATTCTGGCCCTGTTGTTGCTGTTAGGCTTGAAAGTGTTGGATCCTAACACCCCGAATTTATTATGGCCATGTTGATTCCCAGTCCAATTTCTTGCAGCTATGGCAGAAGCTTCCACATTCAAGACTCACTGAGAAGCAATCTCCCTTTGCGTTTCTTCTTGGATCAAAAGGGCATACACACCATTAAGGGATGATATGGGATCTATCATTAGTATGTTCCCCCTAACAGTGTTGTAGGAATCATTGAGTTCCATTAAGAACTTGATGACCCTCTAATCCTCCTCATGCTTAGTAATAGCTTCATAAACACCATATTTGCAGCCACATTTTCACTTAGGAATGGACCAAATGTTCCTGAGTTCCTCCCAAATTTTCTTTAGCGTAGTAAAATAGGAAGAAATAAAGTCAGATCCCTAGGAAACTTGATTTAGCTTGTCTTGTACTTGATACATCTGTGCACCATTATACTGCTCGAATCTCTCTTGCAATTCATCCCAGATATCCTTAGCAGTATCACAGTACAAAATACTATCTCCAATTTCTTTACTTATGGAATGAAGAAGCCATGATATGACTGTATCATTACACATCTCCCATTCTCTAATCTTAGTTTCATCAGAGGAGGGCTTAGGTACATTTCCATTGATAAACCCTATTTTTTTTTTGGCATAAAGAGCAATGAGCATAGCTCTCCTCCAAGAATCATACCCGCCAGTACCATCAAAAGTAGAGGAAACAAGACGTTGAATGGCAAGGTCATTGGGGTGAATGAAAAAAGGATTCAACACAGTAACATTCCTAAGGGTTTCAGCATTGATGTTTGTGTTTGGCTCAGTCATGGTAGTTTCAATATTAGTGTCAGGCATGATAACCAAAAGTGATAAAGATTGAACCTTTCGACAGTGAAGCCACAACACATACAACAGCAAGAGTAAGATGAACATGAAATAAAAATAGCAACGTAGAAAAGAAAGAGGGAACCTTGTAATGAATGATGAAGAGACATGGATTAACCTGCTCTGATACCATGTGAAATTCTGTTGTTCGAATCCATGGAATGATATGAATGAAGATGATATAAAAATAGAGACTATAAAAGATTGTATCTTTGAGTTTTGAATGAATAATATAGTGTAAAAATGAATGTTGATGCTGTACATTATGAGAGTTTGTTTATATAGTACATAGATAATGACAAATGACAGAAGAATGAAAACCTAGGAAATGAATACATGGGCCTTGATAAATGGGTCATCAATCATTAGGCAACATAGGATCTGGAGCCTTGTTGGTAATTGTGACAGGCTGTAAGGTTTGGGGAATGTGTGGTGTCATATTGGGACCACCATGTGTTGGAGTAGGTGTCCACCACAATAGTGCGCCACATAATAAATCTTATTAAGGAATATAATTGGGATAATTATTGACTATATATATGATTAGTCAATTGATTAACGTAAATCAATAACGGTTGGCTGACTAGAGTTTGACGTTATTGTCGTATGACGGCGGTGATCAACTGATCCATTCCACACTAACGATGAAATCCCAAATAGTCACTAATTCTTTGTATCATACGTTAATTAGTACATTACATACTATTCGATATGTCAGAAGTTTAAATTGTTAAATTTGAGTTAAGAACACAAAGTCGATTAAGTTTGATTTTTCAATTATGCGATAATTGACTAATAATTTATATCTTATTTTAATACGATTAAATAAGATTTAACTTAGTAATTAATCGTTAAATTACTAAATTAGTTGAGGTTTTGAGATAAAGGTAATTAGTTAATTATATTTACAAGGAGTTGTAAAATAAATTAACTAAGCATTGTGGGACCCATTATTTATTGATATAATGGTAAAATATTACTTAAAATGTTAAGTACATATTATTTATTTAATTGAGTCATATAATTGTTATATGATCAAATTAACACTTAATTATACAAGATAATTAAGCATATGACTATAAGTATTTTGGGACAAATATCAAAATCATAATGGTGACCATTTTGGAGGCTTCACATGGCCGTCAAGTTGTATAGTTGGTGATAGGGTTGTGCTTATCCTACTCATAACAACATGTTCTTATGAACATGAATAGTAAACATGAATCCTATTTATTCACTACACACATTACCACTCTTGCAATGAAAAAAAAACATAAAATCTAGAGAACTAATCAACCCATTTGTAGTGGTGTTTGAGAACCGCCTCAGCTATAACAGTAGAGCAATTGTTGTGCATTCTCCTTTCTAGTTTCATTCTTGTTTTATTTATACATCTCATCAAACTAACTTCTCTCTACAACCTCATTACTAATATTTACTACGTATTACTAGTGTAGTAATATAGTCATAATATTAGTAGAATAATATCTATCTTATTATCTAGTTAATAATAAGGGTAGATTATTTGTGTTAATCTTGGTGCAACTTAGAGGATATCTTCTATTTTGGGGATTATTTGTATTCATCCATATTATTAGCTCAAGAACAACAAGAAGGAGTTCTTGTTGTGCCCTTATATTTTTCATATCAATGTGAGGAAATTTCTTCTCTTATATAAATGTCTTTATATTTGCATGCATGTTACATAGATCATTAAATACTAAATTAAAAAGTAATATAATCTATATTAGTAGTATAAATCTATCTTATTATTAGTTAATAATAAGGATAATTATTGGGTTTATCTTTGTGCAATTAGAGGAGATCTTTCTACTTTGAGGTATTTATGTTTTAGATATTGCAAAAGAGGTCTATCATGTAGAAAACAAGAAGCTCAAAACAGGTGAACCTAATCAATCATACCTTTGGCATTGTCGTTTAGGGCACATAAACGAACGCCGCATAAAGAGACTTGTTTCATCTAAAGTACTCAAACCATTCGATTACGAATCTTATGGCGTATGCGAATCTTGTCTTCTAGGCAAGATGACTCGTGCTCCTTTTACTGGAAAAGGAACACGAGCAAGTGAAATATTAGGACTTATACACACGGATGTATGCGGTCCAATGACTATCCGAGCTAGAGGTGGTTATCACTACTTCATTACTTTTACCGACGACTTGATTAGATATGGATATGTCTACTTGATGAGGCATAAAAGTGATGCTTTTGAAAAATTCAAAGAATTTCAAAATGAAGTAGAAAACCAATTGAATAAAAAGATTAAAACCCTACGATCCGATCGTGGTGGTGAATACTTGAACAATGAATTTGATTCACACCTACAAGATTGTGGTATAGTATCACAATGGACTCCTCCTGGAACACCTCAATTAAACGGTGTATCCGAAAGGAGAAATCGAACTTTATTAGATATGGTTCGATCTATGATGAATCTAACAGAGCTTCCTGATTATTTTTGGGGTTTTGCTATCTTATCTGCAATATTTTCACTAAATCGAAGCCCGACTAAAGCGGCAAACAAGACTCCATATGAGATTGGACAGGGAAGTCCCTTATTTGTCGTTTAGGAGAATTTTGGGGAGCGAATGCTTTTGTTAGAATAATCTGGCGCTAAACTCGCACCAAATGCTGACAAAATGTCTTTTTGGTATGATATCCAAAGAATCCGTGCTTATTACTTCTACATAAACACAGGACAAAGTTTTTTGTCTCTCTTGTGCGATCCTTTTTAGAAAAGAGATTTATTTCTAAAAGACTAGAGTGGTAGAAAATTTGAAACTTGATGAGTCCAAGAGCCCCAAACCGAAAAGGAGACAGGAAAACGTTCCCTCTTCGTCTGGCACGGTCATTATTCCTTCGAAACCTAGGAGGTCAAGCAGAATTAGTCATCAACCTGATAGATACCTTGGTATTATAGAGGAAGGTGATGACTATAATGTGTTACTTTTTGAAAGTAACGAACCTACTACCTACAAAGCATCCATTTCTAGTCCCGACTCAAAGCTATGGCTAGGAGCCATGCAATCCGAAATGGATTCTATGTACGACAATCAAGTATGGGACTTGGTTGATTTACCTAAAGAGGTAAGACCTCTTCAGTGTAAGTGGATCTATAAGATCAAAAGTGGCATAGATAAACATAATGATGTTTACAAAGCTAGATTGGTGGAAAAAGGTTTCACCCAAGTTCATGGTCTTCACTATGACGAAACCTTTGCCCCAGTCGCCATGCTTCGATCCATAAGGATTATCTTAGCGGTTGCCGCATTTCATAATTATGAGATTTGGCAAATGGATGTCAAAACCGCCTTCTTGAATGGGGTTATAGAAGAGGCGTGCGAAGAACACAACCGAAGGTTTTTGTGGATCCCATCAAACCCTAAGAAGGTAGCAAACTAGAGATCCATCTATGGTTCCTTAAGCAATCATCCGGAGTTGAAAGCATCGTTCGATCATGTAATTAAACAAAATAGTTTCACTCGAAGTGTCGAGGAACCGTGTTTATACATGAAGTTTAGTGGGAGTAAAGTAACTTTTCTAGTCTTGTATGTAGATGACATACTACTCATTGGGAATGATATTCCAATGCTCACTTCTGTAAAGGAGTGGCTAGGAATACATTTCCAAATGAAAGACTTAGGAGAGGCCCAGCGCATCTTAAGTATCCGGATCTATAGGGATAGATCTAAAAGGATACTAGCATTAAGTCAAGAGACTTATATTGATAAGATTCTTGATCGGTTCAACATGAAAGACTCTAAGAGAGGCTTTATTCCTATGGGAAGTGGGATCACTTTGAGCAATGCAGGCGTGTCCCTACGAAACCCGAGGAGATTGAACGCATGAAATTGATCCCTTACGCATCAGCTGTTGGATCAATTATGTATGCTATGATGTGCACTCGTCCCGACGTTGCATATGCTTTGAGCATGACAAGTCGTTACCAAGCAAATCCAGGTGAGAGTCCCTGGATAGCCGTAAAGAACATCCTTAAGTACTTGAGAAGGACCAAGGATTCGTTCTTAGTGTTTGGAGGCGAGACTGAGTTACGTGTAAAGGGTTACACAGATGCCAGTTTCCAAACAGATAGGGATGATATGAAATCCCAATCCGGGTACGTTTATATGATGAATGGAGGAGCTGTTTGCTGGAAGAGTTTCAAGCAAAGCGTTACAGCGGATTCTACAACAGAAGCAGAGTACCTTGCAGCGTCTGAAGCTGCAAAGGAAGCTGTTTGGATTCGGCAATTTTTGGAAGGACTAACAGTAGTCCCTACTGCCAAAGATCCTATCACGATTTATTGTGATAACATTGGGGCTATTTTTCAAGCAAAAGAGCCCAAGTCTAGTAACAAGTCTAGACATGTACTTAGGAAATATCATGTAATTAGAGATTACGTGGACAGAAGGAAATTTGACATTTGTCAGGTGGGACAGATGACCATTGCGATCCTTTAACCAGCCTTTTCAATGCTAGCATATGGTCATGTCGTCACAATGGGAATTGAGCGTGTCCAGAATTCCTTTAGATTATGTATATGTAATATGAATGTTGTATTAATTATTTCATATATGAAATTGCATTCATTGTTCGAGTTTATTTTAAACTCTTTTATTTAGTTTGGACTAAAACAATACTTTTTTCTATCCGAATCGATGTTGGACACTATTCCATTGAATAGGGATGAAACTTAGTTTTTTGTCCCAGTCACTCAATGAGGTGGATGTCTCGAATACTAGATTGTAAGTCGATCCCGAATGGTTTGGTTCCGCACCATGGGGTCATGGAGATGACTGGTCGTTTACATAGACAGACTGTATGACACTCTGTCGGACAGTGACATTGTAGAGACCCTTAAATCAATTAATTGATGCCTGGTCGTGGCAGGGTCTTCTATCTTATTCCTATAAGTCGATTCTTTTGACTGACGACCGTCTATCTGAGTCGGTGCAGTTTCCGATTGGTTTTGGTTGATGTTCTAGGTCGTGCCGTAAAAGGAGGCCGATGGACATTTTCTGGATCATGGTGATCTGCATCATACAGAGTAGATGGATCAACAGGAATTGTCCACCCACGTTGGGTAAAAAACATCTTTAGGCCACTCGAGGAGAAGTTACTGTAAATGCGTGGCCACGCTCGGAAAGAGATCTATGGTAGATTTTCCGGTCAGACAGTTACTCTCCCTATCGAGAAAACCACTCTAGATATTGTCAATCGCAAGTGCGACCTGAAAGACACCTTGCGTTGAGTGGGATATGTGATAAAGAGACAAGAGAATTGGTGACGCACACTTGTGTCAGACAAGTGGGAGATTGTTGGAGTAGGTGTCCTCCACAATAGTGCGCCACATAATAAATCTTATTAAGGAATATAATTGGGATAATTATTGACTAGATATATGATTAGTCAGTTGATTAACGTAAATCAATAACGGTTGGCTAACTAGAGTTTGACGTTATTGTCGTTTGATGGCGGTGATCAACTGATCCCTTTCGGTCACACCTAAAGGATGAAATCCAAATAGTAACTAATTATTTGTATACGATACAGTTAATTAGTACATTACATATATTCGATACGTACGAGAGTTAATTGTTAGAAATTGAGTTAAGAACTCAAATTCGATTAAGCTTATTTTTCAATTATGCGATAATTGACTAATAAATTTATATCTTATTTTAATACGATTAAATAAGATTTAACTTAGTAATTAATCGTTAAATTACTAAATTAGTTGAGGTTTTGAGATAGAGGTAATTAGTTAATTATATTTACAAAGAGTTGTAAAATAAATTAACTAAGCATTGTGGGACCCATTATATATTGATATAATGGTAAAATATTACTTAAAATGTTAAGTACATATTATTTATTTAATTGAGTCATATAATTGTTATATGATCAAATTAACACTTATTATACAAGATAATTAACCATATGATCAATAAGTATTTGTGAGACAAATATCAAAAATCAAAATGGATCAATTTGAGGCTCACATGGCCGGTTGATGTGTAGTTGTTGGTGATGATTGTTGTTCTTATTCACACTCACAAGCAACATATGCTTATGACATGAATAGTAAACATGAAATCATTTTATTCACTACAACACATTACCACTTTGCATGACAATAAAATAAGAAGAAAAAATCACCATTTTGTGGTGTTGATAACCGGCCCTCATGGCTATAAAAGGAGAGCAATTGTTGTTCATTCCTTTACTAGTTCATTCTTGTTTTATTTCATACATCTCTCAAAACTAAACTTCTCTCTAAAACTCTCATATACTAATATTTACTAAGTATTACTAGTGTAGTAATATAGTCTAGTATTAGTAGTATTATATCTATCTTATTATCTAGTTAATAATAAGGGTAGATTATTTAGGTTAATCTTGGTGCAACTTAGAGGAGATCTTCCACCTTGGAGATTATTTGTGTTCAACTATATTTGTAGCTCAAGATCAACAAGAAGGAGTTCTTGTTGTGCCCTTATATTTTCCATACCAATGTGAGGAAATTTCTTCTCTTATATAAATGTCTTTATATTTGCATGCATGTTACATAGATCATTAAATACTAAATTAAAAAGTAATTTAGCAACTAATTAGAGGAGTCTAATTAAGGTCTATGGACTTTCACCATGTACCCCAGCTATATCCAACATAAACCTTCCTCTAACACAAATTGCTAACCACATTCTTTAACCCATCAAGATCGGTTAGCTTTCTTCTATTCGTCTTAATATTAAAACGGGTCAAATATCATAGCACACGAACATATTGGACATATATATTTTCTCTCTCTTAATGTTAAGTTATTTAACCAGTTGTAAATTTAAGATGGATATGAGCATCTTTTAAATGAGAATTTTCCCGTGAGGATAATTGAGTCCATTTATATTTATATTCCTGAATGAATTTCAATTCACCTCAAATAAAAAGCTAGATATATAAATTGAAATGGATAGAGTAGTACTCCCAAGTCCCGACTACTCCGTATAACATAAGTTTGTGAATATGCATGTGATAGATGAAATGGAATTAGGAAGCAATAAGTTCCAAGGCAGACCGTAAGGTGGGCCATATGTCCACTAAAAGGTGATGGGTGGTGGAATGACACCCACCAAGCTGACATTTCCACACTCCAATTGAAATAATTCATTAAAGTTTAGCCACATTATATTAATCTCATACATAAAATATTGATGTCATCATTCAATTTTAATTTCCATTATTAAGGGGCACATGAAAAATTAGATTGAGTGATCTAGTAAATAAACTAGAAAGAGCTGAAAATTTTGATTTATTTAGGTTGCTTTACAATCCCATATTAATCTAAGTTGTGGGTATTATAGGCAACATTTGACCTACATAAATTCCAAAATTAACTTATATTAGTATATGACCATTATTATAATTAAGTTTTGTTTTACAAGATTTTGTGGTGTATATTAAATGTGTTTCAATATATTAATGCTAGAGCATTATAGTAGTAGGCTGGTGCTCTTTTAGTTAACGTATGGCCCATTGTTTTTGTTCCTTTTCTGATCGTCAGTATTTCAAAAGGATTTTACCTTTTTTCCAAGTCATGCCCATGAGTCCATGACCTTATTATTGGAGTACAATATCACTGTTTATACTGAAGCCACATAATTTTTTATACAAAGTCTTGCAACGGTGAATCTAGAGCAAATAATAAGGAGGGCCTAACTTTGAACTATTAGTTTAGTTTCGTGCGTCAATATTTAAAACTTAATTATTAACCCAAGGAGAGTTGGATAATAATTTTACATAAAAAAAAAGATTTCTCTCAAGTAATTGGCAAGTATGGAGGATCCAGTACAAGTTCATGGGCTAAAAATACATGCCCTGCCTTGTAGTTTTCATTGCAATGATTTGCTTACCATTAGATTGGATAATGCACCATTTATTATCTTTATGGTACTGGAAAGGATGCTACTTCCAATAAACAAAGAGCCATGACCATTTCCAACATAACTAAGGTGTTTCACTACTTGCTGACAAAAGTTTATGATCTATTGTGAAAGATTTATTTTATCGGCTGATTTTGCTTCTTGGATAATACTCCATAAAGTTGTAGATTTAAAGTTGTCATTTTAAAATCATTTTGACTCTAAACATAAAAGTATGTATATTAAATGTGTTTCAATATATTAATGCTAGATCATTATAGTAGTAGGCTGCTGCACTAACGTATGGCCCATTGTTTTTGTTCTTTTCTGATCGTCAGTATTTCAAAAGGATTTTACCTTTTTTCCAAGTCATGCCCATAAGTCCATGACCTTATTATTGGAGTACAATATTACAACACTTGTCATGTTTATACTCAAGCCACATAAAGGATTTTTTTTCAAAAGGATTTTTTTTACCAATTTGGGCAAAGAAAAACTTTTTTTTAATCAATATATCCACAGCCCTTACTTTTTTCTTTTACCAATTTTTCAATTTGGCTATGATTCTAGTGATTTGTTTACCCGTCTTGAATTAATAAGACCCTCTTAATTTTTCAGTATAATGAAATGATCAGTAAGTCTTACTTAACACGGACACTATCCGTCTTAAACTTAAGATAAGTTAAATACAACAACATGATGGTAATAAAGACAAAAATTTTGATATTTTTAAGGCAACAACATGATTTGATATGTCTTAAGTTTAAGACAGATAATTCTATATAAAATACGGAGTAAGAATTTGTTTAAAATGAAAATATAGACACACACAAGCTTTGACTTTTGAGTGTTAAAGCTATAACCAATGCCCGTACAAAGATGCTCCACAATATATAGATGAGGTGGGAAACTTAGCTCATGTATGGTGTAAACTGTAAACGGTAGAGTTTTGATTGGTGACTATGTCCGGAAAGTATGTTAAATGAGGACATGACTCATGGGGATACAGTATGGGAGTTGGCCACTTGTGGTTGTGGGTTGTGGCCTTGTGGGTGCAGAGGTGGTTGATAACATGTACGTATCTCTGGTCAGCCCGATTCTAAACGAATTCAATATAAAACATCACAAATAAGTTTGTGACGGTAATATCTGCCGAAAGTTTGTAACGGATAAATTACATACACTTAAGTCATTTATGATGCACCTGATTACCCCCTTTTATGAGGACCTGCGACGGATAGGAGACATACCATTTAGCTCACTTGTGACTAGACCTGACAAACGGGTCGGGCCAATTCGGGTGTATCATATTATCGGGTCGGCTCGGGTTGTTTTGGGTTTCGCGTGATTTTCGGGTAAGTTGATCTGGTCAACGGGTCGGGTTATTTTGGACCTTGGTCATTTTCGGGTCAATAATTAAGAAAACAAAAAGTGCATATAGACATTTCAAGTCTTTTTTGTTCAATTAGAGTTATATTTTTTTCGGGTCATTTCGGGTTAGTGGTTTCAGACGGGTCGTTTCGGGCCGTTGGGTCAGTTTTGGATCGACGCACTTCAGGTCAAGTTCAGGTCAGGTCGGGTTAATTTAGGTTTCAGGTTATATGCGGGTTTTGCAACTCGGGTCAACTTTTTTGGGTCAGGTTGCTTTTGACAGGTTTACTTGTGACTAGGGATGACAATGGTTGGGTCCTATATGATCCATATTATATATGTTGGACTCAGATCAGCCCCATATCCACATAGTGATTGTAGTAGCGTTGAGGAGGGGGCGGTACCACAGTGATTGTAGTTACGTTGAGGAGGGGGTTATACTACAGTTACTACGAGCACGTTGATAAGGGGGTAATGCTATTATTGCGTCAGTGACGATTGGCACTTGATGATGTGGGTTGTATGTGTTGCTCATTTATATCAATTACTGCGAATGCTGATTGTTGGTTGTTGATATTGCTTAAGTTAGTATTATTAAGTTGCTTATGAGATATCCCTACTCAACTTTTGGTTGACGCATGTGTGTTCGCTTTAGAAAAATTGTCATTTAAACCTTTTTACTTGGTGAGCTGTTAATAAACTAGAAAGAGCTGAAAATAAGATTGAGCGATCTAGTAAATAAACTAGAAAGAGCTGAAAATTTTAATTTATTTAGGTTGCTTTACAATCCCATATTAATCTAAGTTGTGGGTATTATAGGCAACATTTGACCTACATAATTTCCAAAATTAACCTATATTAGTATATGACCATTATTATAATTAAGTTTTGTTTTAAAAGATTTTGTGGTGTATATTAAATGTGTTTCAATATATTAATGCTAGAGCATTATAGTAGTAGGCTGGTGCTCTTTTAGTTAACGTATGGCCCATTGTTTTTGTTCCTTTTCTGCTCGTTAGTATTTCAAAAGGATTTTACCTATTTTCCAAGTCATGCCCATGAGTCCATGACCTTATTATTGGAGTACAATATTACAACACTTGTCTTGTTTATACTGAAGCAACATAAATGATTTTGTTCATAAGGATTTTTTTTTACCAATTTGGGCAAAGAAAAACTTTTTTTAATCAATATATCCACAACCCTTACTTTTTTCTTTTACCAATTTTTCAATTTGGTTGTGATTCTAGTGATTTGTTTACCAGTCTTGAATTAATAAGACCCTCTTAATTTTTCAGTATAATAAAATGATCAGTAAGTCTTACTTAAGACGGACATTATCCGTCTTAAACTTAAGATGAGTTAAATACAACAACATGTTGGTAATAAAGACAAATCTTTTGATATTTTTAAGGCAACAACATGATTTGATATGTCTTAAGTTTAAGACGAATAATTCTATATAAAATACGGAGTAAGAGTTTGTTTAAAATGAAAGCCGGGCGGAATTTCACGTGGAAAAATACCAGAAAGTGAGCTAAAGATACCCACACACTTCCACTTATTTTGTATATCTAAATCTCTCATCTCACACTTTTTTTTTGTGACAAAAGTAAACTGGCATAAATAAAATAAGTACTACAAAGGGTTCATTTAATTTACAAACAAAAGGGTACTAGTGATCCCAAAGCTACTTGATAACCACGTAACGTAAGAAACACTACTAGTAATTTCTACTACAGAGAAAATACGCCTTTTCTTGATGGGGGGATGATAATGACCGTCAAACTCGATTGAGTATACCTCCTTCCTCTTCGTTCTCACGGCCGTATCATGAGTGCGAGTGTACCTGCAAATCTTTAATCTTTAATCTTTAACTCTTCTAAATTCAAGAGTTTTGGAAATGTTTTCTTAGGAATAGTGTTTGAACCAAGAGCTAACCACCAACCATGCCTTTGCTTAACAGAGATGGCTCCTCCTACATATTTTATCTTTTCATGTCTATTTCCTTATTCCCTTCTTATCTTATCTCCATTTTAATCAATCATTTAGTCTCCTTATTTCCCTCTCCATCACTCATTTCACCTTTACCAAATTTTGATCTTCTCCTACCCATCCCATCTAACTCCATAGATATTCATCATCTTTCTTATTTTCTTTACTTTTTTTAATCTTCATTGCTTTTGTTTACTATTGTTTACTTATTAATCTGGTATGTTGGGACTTATATTTGGGTACCAATACCGGATGTTAAAGACGGTGATGCTTTAACTCTTCTAAATGCAAGAGTTTTGGAAATGAATTCTTAGAAATAGTGTTTGAACCAAGGGCTAACCACCAACCATGCCTTTACTTAACCGAGATGGCTCCTCCTACATATATTAACTTTTCATGTCTATTTCCTTATTCCCTTCTTATCTTACCTCCATTTTAATCAATCATTTAGTCCCCTTATTTCCCTTTCCATCACACATTTCACCTTTACCAATTTTTGATCTTCCATCCCCTCTAACTCCATAGAAATACATCATCTTTCTTATTTTCTTCACTTATTTTAATATTCATTGCGTTTGTTTACTATTGTTTACTTATTAATCTGGTCTGTTGGGACTTATAATTGGGTACCAATACCGGATGTTAAAGAAGGTGATGCTCTGACCAAGTATTCCGCTTCTGGGTTTTGTAAGTAGTTCTTTCAATTACTCATTATTTTCATTTTTGTAGAATTGATTGTATCGGTTCTTTTGTTGTTGATTTGTTTTTTCAATTACTCCTCCTAGACACTCTAGGGCATTGATTCTAAGGTTTTGGCTGATAAATTGACTTGCGCCATTTCAGATTTGGTATTTGTGTATTTTTATTATTATTTGGTCGGTTTTGTACGTTTTGAAACCAGGAAACTGACCGATAAAATTTGGGGATTATTGTTAAATTGAAAAAAAAAAGATGACAAGAAAGGAGTGGAACATGGCTTTTGATGCTTTGATGGTGGGCAGAGTTTGGCTGTAGATTGACGAAGAAACATAGGAAGGTAAGGGATTATTTTCCTTCAGTTTTTGAGGTTGCTTTTGATGTTTAATGTAAGATATTATTTTGATGAACAACTATTAAAAGCACGGGAGAATAGTAGGAGAGCGTTAGTATGTAATTAAAAAGTAATGAGTGGTTTAGAAACCCTAATTTGGGTTGTTTTACCACTGTGTAATTCACGGGTCTGTTTTAATAATTGTGATATTAAACTATCACTGGAATATTCATCACCCAATTAAATGGCCTTTGTTTCTTTGAATTTTTACCTTTTTTTGTTCATTGTTTACTTTATTGGGCATTCATTAACCTCCCCGTTAAATAATAAGTTTGTTTGTTTGATTAATATGTATATGTGCTTCTGGGCTTCATTTAGATGCCTTGTTAATAAAAGTTTTAACCATACGCATTTCTCTGTTCTCTATTCAGAATTCTCTCCATGATGGCGGCGATCGACAACTACGCTAATGAAGCTGTTGGTGCTGATGATGACGAGTTTCGATTATGATGATGATAGATACTTACGATGATGATGGAAGTTTTTGCTATCGCATTCGACTACTTTTGTCTGTAAGTTTTAATTACTTGTAATAGGATCAGAATTAGTCTTCCTTTTTTAACTACTCTGATAATTTTTTGGTGTATGCGCCATGGTTTTCACGTACATACTATCATTCGTGTGTTAGTAAGTACTTGACCTTCACCTCTTTTCATTTACTCCATTACTTGTGATTTAACATAGTCGTGATGACTGATAACAGGACTCGAAATATGGACGGTTAGTGTCATTGATGTTGCTTTCGTGATCTTACACTAAAATTGTTTGGATGTATGCTCTTACTGCTGGTAGATTTTTATTTCCTTAGTACTTGTCTCTCTTGGTTGGTTGTTTTCATTTCTTTTCAAATGATGATGGCTAATGAGGCAACTAATCTTAACTACGGTCGTAGTACCGGACTGGTTACATTAGAGGCTAATCAATCTATTCATGTGTACGTTTTTTTAATCGTAACATGATTTTTTATACCATGCTTATGGCATATATGTACGTCTGATGCAATATCATGGTGTAGTAGGTCTAATGCAATATCCTAGAGTTTCTATTGAGATTGTTTTTGGAGCCCAGATGGATCCACATCCTTATTGGGTAAGTTCATCGAGTAGTTGTGTTCATCGACGCCATCTATTTATCTTTGCTCTTCGAATAATAGTCCTTTGTTATTTCCCTTTTGTAGCAGGTCCTATTATTGTTTCGCCGTCTCATTCCATACCTGATACCATGGCATCTCATTCATTCTTTTTTCAGCAGGACTAGTTCTCGACCTCTTCGTTAGATGCATGGCTAGGAATCCGGCTTCATCCTCCCCTTTAGTCAAGTATTTCGACCTCTCCTTACCAGATTCATAAATCTTGCAATCCACAGGCTCGTGTTTTTGCTTCTCGCGCTTTTCCGGAGTACTAGCCTTCCTCTATCGTAAATATAAGTTAGATACCCATAGGGAGCCAACGGGAACGGATATGAACCACATATTCCTTTGTACCCATCTTGTGGCCCACGCCCTACAAGACTCTGCTGTTTGAGCCAAGGCAGTCTGGGGAACAATATCAAGTTTTGGGATCCTCTGCCTAAGACCCACTTGTGGGAAATCGGTATTACCACAATACAATTAATATAAGATTATAACGAAAAGGCAATAATTTGATTATGCGAGTCCTAAACGAAAACAAGGAAAATAGAGATTTAGAAATCAACCTCCGGTCCTAGCAATAGGCGTAAAGAACAGAGATATCAAGGTAGATATCCTCCTAATCGTTGCACCCAAGATGCTCCGAGAAATACCCTTCTCCTTTGCTAGAAAGAGAACCTCTTACACGATCTCACTGATGAGAAGGAGGTTTTTTGTGTTTTTTGTGAAACGTTACTGTTAACCTTTTCTTTTGTGATTGATAGAGAGGCAGAAGTGAGAATTAGGGTTAGAAATAAAAATCTGAATTTTTCTTCCTTTTCTGCTTCTCACGGCTCAACTGGGTTTATATGAGGAGATTTTGTCTCCTCAAAATAACTACCTATTGACTAAAAACCAAGTGTATCTGGATACTTTCGTTTTTGGTCATTTTAGCTTCCAATATAATGTAATATATTATAATCGTCATTTTCATGGACCGACATCATTATAATACATCATTAATTATAAATATCCGTATATTTATAATTTGCCAATTAATTATAACGGTTTATGTTTAATTAGCTTACATTATATACAACAATTAAATATAACATTTTATATTCAATTTACGAATTACAGTTAATTCGTCTCAGCTAATATTATTTAATCGTTATTAAATAATCTGTCATCATCACATTGACTAACCTTTTAGTCAAATACACTGACTAACCTTTTAGTCATATAATAGGGTATCAATATGATTATTTTCTCAAATAATCACATCTCTCAAACACATCCTATAGGTGTGACTTTTATGGACCAGTTGATCACCGCCATCTGTATGACAATAACGTCAAACTTATCTAGCAAGCCAACCGTTATTGATAAACGTTAATCAACTGATTATTATACAAAGTATACCCTGTGAACCTACAGAGATTTATTTATGTTATTGCACTAATTGTGGAGGACACTGGCTCCAACAATCTCCTACTTGTCTGTACAAGTGTATGTGCGATAACTGATTCTCATATCCATAATAAATTTCTCCCACTCAATGTAAACCAATTTGCAAAGTCTGTATTCACAAAGGTCGTAGTTTACAAGTGATCAGTATCAAGAGTGGTTTCCCCGACTAGAGAGTAACTTAACTGATAAACGAATCTTTATTCGAGCATGGCCATGCATTTCATTTACAGCTCCTCGAGTGGCCCTGAGAAATAACATAACCTGATAAAGGTTGGATATTTTCTTCAACTCGAATCTTGCAGATACAAGCGCAGTATGAAAGGACCCAGTAAAAATCTACTTAGCCTCCTGTTACGGTCGACCATGAGAAAGAAACCAAAGTCACCCAAAAACTGCCTTAATCTCAAGAGACAGTCGATAGTCAAAAGAATCGACTCTAGGAACACTATGGATGTCCTATCCACGCCTGGCACCTATGTTCTGAAAACATTTATGACTCCATAACTTTGTCACAAAATTGTCTGCGAGGTATCTTCTACTCGCATATGTGATCGATCATTCAACTTTTACTTATGGCCGTTAAAACCCACATCAATCGACTTCACAGAATATTTGCCAGAGTTTATCAGCTCATTAGGCGATTACGCGCGGACCAAAACACAATTAATTTAATTCAGTTCACTTTGTGGTGTTCAAATGTTGTCAGTACACCCACATGACAAACAAATATAAAACAACATGATTTCATAGATAGTTTTATGAAAAAGATACAGGTGTCTAATCCATATAAAACAACTAATACAACTCAGGAACACGTTTGATTCCCATGGAATTAACGTGCCCTTCATGCTTATCATATCTCAGTGGTTTAGTGAGAGGATCTGCGACGTTATCATCCGTAGCAATCTTGTCTATCACTATCTCCCTTTGCTCCACGTAATCTCGGATTATGTGAGCCTTCCGTTGTACATGCCTAGACTTGTTGCTGGACTTAGGCTCCTTAGCCTGGAAAATGGCACCACTATTATCACAATAGATGGTGATCGGGTCATTCGAACTAGGAACTACAGTTAGTCCTTGTAAGAATTAACGCATCCATATAGCTTCCTTCGCAGCCTGTGAAGCAGCATAGTACTCGGACTCAGTCGTAGAATCTGCTATAACACTTTGTTTGGAGCTTTTCCAGTTGACCGCAACGCCATTAAGAGTAAAAACGAATCCAGACTGAGATTTCGAGTCATCTCGATCCGTTTGGAAGCTAGCATCTGCGTAACCGATTGCGCATAGCTCAGTGTCACCTCCATAAGTTAATACCCAATCCTTGGTCCTCCGTAGGTACTTCAGGATATTCTTAACAGCCATCCAGTGTGTTTCACCTGGATTGCCTTGGTACCGACTCGTCATACTCAATGCATATGCCACGTCTGGACGTGTTCATATCATGGCATACATGATCGATCCTATAGCTGATGCATAAGGAACCCGACTCATGCGCTCGACCTCTTCCGATGTCTTTTGGTGCCTGAGCTTTACCACCTGCAAATCCAAAATCGTTGGAGGTTCCTCCCTTGTTGGAGTTGGTCATGCTGACCCTCTCAAGAATCTTATCTATATAAGACTCCTGACTGAGGGATAACATCCGTCGTGATCTATCTCTGTAGATACGGATCCCCAAAATTCTTTGTGCCTGGCCCAGATCTTTCATCTGGAAATGGTTCTTTAACCAAACTTTTACCGAAGTTAAGAGAGGTTTGTCATTCCCAATCAAGAGTATGTCATCGACATACAATATTAGGAAGACAATCTTGCTCCCACTCGACTTGATATATAAGCATGGTTCCTCGACCGATCGAGTAAATCCATTCTCTTTTATCACCTGGTCGAAACTATGATTCCAACTCCGAGAAGCTTGCTTAAGTCCATAAATGGAACGCTTAAGCTTGCATACCTTCTTAGGATTTTTAGGATCAATGAAACCTTCGGGTTGTACCATGTACACCTCCTCCTCCAAATAACCGTTTAAGAAGGCGGTTTTCACGTCCATTTGCCAAATTGCATAGTCATGAAAAGCGGCAATCGCTACGATTATCCGAATGGAACGCGCTAACTACGGGTGCAAAATTTCAATCATAGTGCCAACAATCCTTCCCTTGAGTGAAACCTTTTTTTCCACTAGTCGTGCCTTGTATGTAATCTGGTTGTCCCTTCTACAGAATGCTTTATTTTGTAAAGCCATTTGGCACTAAGATGCCGGACCTTATCAGGTAAGTCAACCAATCCCATACGTCATTCTCATACATAGAGTCATCTCGGATTGCTGGCCATCAAGCCATAGCTAGAGTCGGAACAGGTCGTGACAAGACCTTTATAGGTAGCGGGTTCGTTACTCTCTAGAAGTAAAACGTCATCTCTCCCATTCTCCTCGACCATACCAATGTATCTGTCTGAAGGAATGGAGACTCTACCCGACCTTCTAGGTTCCTCAGGAATATTTACCGCAGCCGATGATGAAGGAACAGTTTCCTCCATTGGTTGCTCGGTTGTTGGTTCTTGAATCTCCGACAAATCGAAGGTTCCATTACTTGTCCTATTCTCGAGAAATTCTTTCTCTAAGAACGTCGCACTAGCCGCAACAAAAACTCGATGTTCGGTAGGCGAGTAAAAGTAATGACCAAACATCCCTTTTGGATAACCAATAAAGTATGTCTTGACCGATCGTGGGCCGAGCTTATCGTCAGGTCTCCACTTGACCTAAGCCTCGCAGCCCCAAACCCGAATAAGGACATAGTAGGGACCTTTCCCTTTCCATAATTCATATGGAGTCCTGGTCTACAAGCTTAAGACGGCCTTCGGTTAAGTAATTAAAGCAGTTGACAAAAAG
>JAIUZE010028882.1:0-15775 GCA_022085475.1 Heliosperma pusillum
CACAGAAGCTATCAAGCGGCAAACTCCATATGCTCGTGAAAGATAGTACGGGCCTATCAATGTCATGGTCCAAGATACTCATTTAGAATTAGAATGGTCAAGACGCCATATACTCATAATTCTCTATGGGTACTTAGTCAACACGACACCAACCATATCATAAAACAGTCACGGGAAAAACATCCTATCATGTGACTAATTTCATATAAATAATAACCAAATATCATATCGCCTCATATCTACTAAGGCTAATTCAATAATCAAAGAAAACCTTACTTGAAGACAAATCCCCGACCCTAGTCCCGCGACGGGTCATCAGTCAAATCGGGGCTGACTAGATCTTAGTTTGACCAAACCCGTTGGATCAAACCGGCTAGAAACCGAGTCTTTATCACATAGACTTAAACATAAAAATCAACATATTCAATACATGTTATTTTATTAACTTCTAACATGTGAATTATTATAACATACCCGCACCCCGTTTGACTTAACTGATATCCAATTAAACTACGATCTCGTCTTATAATTTCTAACATGTGAGAAATAATAATTTTTATGAAAAACCTTTTTAATTAAATATTTTACTTATTAGTATTTCTCGCTTGCTAATTATTACAAAACGCGATAAAAATGACGATAACTCAAAAACCGTCACAAGTCCCAAAGTGGGATCCACGGGCTGAGTTTGGGCCGGACCCACATGGGCCTGGATGGGCCCCACGGCCTGTTTTGGGCAAAAATGGCTGTTTTGACAATTTTAATAAAAACCGTTTCTAATTATTTCCCGCATGCTTTAACATAATTAAAACCCGTCAAAACAACAATTAAACAATCAAACATCGACACAACCCAAACACCAAAACCCGGACCCACCATAGACCAACCCAGACCGGCTGGACCGGCCTGAACCGGTCTGACCAGCCTGAACCGGCCGGTTCACCAACCACCATACCCGGCCACTTCCACGGCCACTACAACCACCACCCCAAATTACTCCTAACATCATTTTAATTAACAACATCCATTTTTAACATCCAATTCAACCATCATGCATATTAAATCATGATTATAAATAGATCATCCAAATTCATCAAGAACACTAAACAACATGAAAATTCCATACACCATAATAAAAAGGATTACTTATCATGTTACTAATCAAAAACCGTAAATCATAAAC
This sequence comes from Heliosperma pusillum, assembly GCA_022085475.1. Lineage (NCBI taxonomy): Eukaryota > Viridiplantae > Streptophyta > Magnoliopsida > Caryophyllales > Caryophyllaceae > Heliosperma > Heliosperma pusillum. The sequence continues at coordinate 1,184 of JAIUZE010028882.1, forward strand.
AACAACTAAAGATATGTAACATTATTCGTCGAGTAACTCGGAATCGTTACCTTAGCTAGCTAAAATCAAGTAGCACCAAAATAATAAGAACTAAGAACTAAGAAACCCTTCTTCTAGTCTTCTCCTAAGATATACGAGTCACCGAACTCGTCTTCAAAATCTTCCCCTATAAGATATGACAAGAAAAAACATTATTAGAACTTAAATATGATTTTCCATAATTAAATGTTGAAAACGATTTTTACGGAATTGAAAATAAACCGTACTAGAAGATGGAGAGCGAAGAGGAGAGTCTAGAAATATAAGTTAGGACGGATTTAATTAAGAAATGAAGATTTTATGAAGGTTTTGCTCAAGAACGATGAAGAACAATTGAAGAACACGAAGAACAATTGAAGAACGATGAAGAAAGTGATATTTAGATCTTAATTTGATTTGTTTAAAAATGAAAATTTGTTTGTTAGTCTGTGGAATAGTTGAGATGCCTGTTTAAATATAGGGGGGGCGCAAAGGTAGTTTAGTGTGGTTTTGAATTTTGTATATGGGGAATTGACCCGGTAGAATAATTATATTACCGTAATTAATTAGATATTAAGTTAATTGAATTAAATATCAAGATATTACGTTATTGTAATGAAAAGAAAGAAAATATCAAGGTCAAAGAGAGAAGAAAACCGTGAGGATAGGAGAGAAAGCGGGTCTGATTTTGAGCGATTTGCGTAATTTTCGTTAACTGATCGATAAAGTTGAAAATATCTTAGATATTCTTATTAATTTAATCAAAAGAATTAAAATATCTAACGTGAGTGGAAAACGATGACATGGGCGCGTGACTCATGCCAAAGTCGAGTTTCGATTTTGTTGCGCGCTTTACGATTCGTCGGGAATAGTTAAATGACGTTCGGTTAAAAACCGTAAAAGTTATTCTTTAAATTCCGAATAAATTCAAAATAATTATATTAAATTATGACAAATCTAATAAATCTTAATAAAAATAAATTAAAAATATTATTTTTTTAAATAAAATTTCGGTCTTCAAACTTACAAGGCGAGTCGGGAAAAGTCAACGGAAGTCAAAGTCGACGTAAAAGTCGAGAAAAGTCAAAAATGACTTAAAAGTCCAGAAAAGTTTATGACGACTTAAAAGTCAGAAAAAGTCAATGACGACTTTAAAAAGTCAAGAAAAGTCAAAGACGACTTAAAAGTCAAGAAAAGTCAAAGATGACTAAAAACGGTCTTTTCATGAAATCTCTCAAAAATTCCAAATACGAACGCGGAATTTCAAAATACGACTCGGAACAAAAATTTCTATTTTAAAAACTTAAGTTCTACTGAAAGGTGTTAGTAAATATTTTTACTAGAAAAATAGGGTACTTTTCGGGTTGTTACACTTAATCTTGACTTTGGCAAACTACATATACGGTAAGGTAGAGCCTCTAGTGATCGGTACATCTATACCCGATCTTAATTAGGTGTGTGTAGTTTCTCCTTATGATTTGCGTCACATCAAAAATGCATAAGTATGGTTTCATTTCATTCCTATAAGCATTACATTCATGATTCACTAAGATTTGAAGCCTTTTTCACTTTGTATTACCCCTCAAAATTAGCCCCTTCATACAAATGTTTCACAAAACAACAACTACATATAAAAACTGCCTACCTTTCGAGCTAGTAGTTAAACTATGGTGTATGGGTGCTCTTTTGAGAAGATTTTGTTCCTTGATGACAAAGTGAATTTGGGAGATTCAAAATGTTCAAGAAGTGATGTTATGTTCAGAAAAAAAAAGAAAGAAAAAAAAATGAAATAGAAAAATGAAAAAAATTGAAAATCGAAAAAAAGAGAGAAAAAGAAATAAAAGAAGAAGTTGTGAGTATCTCCTCAAAATGTCAATTCAATGTTTAGAAGGAGTTCACTCTTGTGTTTCGTGTGTAATAAGCCAATCTGTTCATTCTGGCATCGTTTTTCGTCTTTTGGGAATTAATCGGAAGTCTAGATTGAGTATTCATTTATCATTGGTCAGTTGCTAGCTCATTCTAACCTTCACATGATCATAATTCATTTGTCCACTTTGTTACCCATCTCCTATAGCCTTCTTGTTGCTTTTGGCTTCTTTCTATGCTTTTCATGATTGTTTTGACTTGTAGTTTTGGAATGTTTACCATATTAGATTGCGGGCGCATTCTCATGAGTCGTAGATAGGAGAGTGCCACTCAAATATAAAATAATATTTCCTTAATTTATATAAAAATTTGAGTGTTGAGTGCACCGTAAGAGTCCATTGTCAAAAGATCATGCAAGAGCCGAAAAGTCTATTTGATGTTCCTTATGCTGCGCCGTTATTTAAATCTCAACTATGTTTTGCATTTTCCCTTTGCCCACGTTGTTTCGGGATGTGTTTCATTGTGCTCTATAAGCTACTTGACGGGATTTGTATTTGGTTGGATTGATTGTTGCTCGTCGCCCTTGTCCTTGTCATGTTTGTTATTGTATGCTTGCTTGAGGACAAGCAAGGGTTTAGCTTGGGGAATTTGATAAGTGTTAATTTGTATGATTTTATTCCCTCATTTTAGCTTGATTTGATATGGTTTTTCCACGTTAAGAAGTGGTTTTATGAGCTAATCTCTCCTTTGCAGTATTTCTCGTGCTTTAATGTCATTTGTAGGAATTGAGTCGTTTCTACTTCAAATCCCGTCATTTGAAGGAAATATGAGCAAGGGGAAGCTAAGAAGGACGATTAGGTGGGGTTAAGATGGCATGTTATAAAGATCTAGAGGTTCCGAGTCAAAGGGAACAAGTTTCAAGTCATTCCGAGCTCATATGCACAAGTTGCGACGGTTTTGCTATTCGTCGACGAAAGTCATCTCAAACCTCATGCTCCGACCCTTAACCCTTGGGGACATGATCAGGCTCAAATAGGGGAGAAAATGAGGCCCAAGAGGTGTTAGTTACGTCCCCGTTCGAATCTAAAGTCAATGGAGTCAAGGTAGATCAAGTCACGTACCTAAGGAGATGAAACGAAAGTCAATTGACCAAGAGTGCAACTTCCCCGATCAGGGATCCATAAACCCGATCGGGTATGTCTGCTAATGAACCCTTCTTGGCTCTTCTTCTACCAAGACTTAATGGAGTGCTTTATTAGGTTGTCTAGGGTATGAATTTGGACAAAACACAGCAGCCTCTCAACCCTATAAATAGCCTATGCATCACACACAATTAACATGTACAAAAACACTTCTCTCTTTAGTTTAGTTTTTCTTCTTTCTCTCATCTTTCTTAGTTTAGTTTAGTTTAGTTTTCTCTAGTTTAGTTTAGTTCTAAGTTTCCTTCAATTGTAGTTGTTCTACTTGTAATTGGAATTCTAGTTTCCGGGTTTGCATTTTCCTATTCAAGTTCCTATTCCATTTAAATCTTTGCTCATCCTTTCCGGTAATCCTTGTTCTTGTTTTTACATTATAGTTTCATTTTTCTTTTAGTATTCCCTTTATCATGTTTACCATTCTTAGTTTTATAATCTTAGTTTCCCTTTCATTGTTAATCATGCATAAGTTAACTTTGTTCTAGGGGAAGGGTTAACATGTCTAATTAATTTATAAGTATAAATTGATTCCGGTAGAATCGTTCTTTGTTGATTGTCTCTATTTCTTGCTTGAATCCCATGATAGACTTTGTTTAATGGCCATAAACGATTGTTTATACTTGTAAATTTCCGTCTCAAGGGCGAGAGTCGAGATGAAAATTAAAGGACTTGTAAGAATAGTTTAATGACCTAACCAGGCTGAGAGGACGTTAGAACCCATTAAAAAGTCGGTACGAATCCGAGAGGAATATACCGCTACAAGATTTGGACAACTATGACTTTTCTAAACCCGTAATCAACTTTGCTTTTAAATTGATTAGCTTGTGAACCCCGATCCCTAGATCCTTTTCTTTATTGTATTGTTATCATAGCATTTATTAATTAGTGACAACATTTGCCAATCGTACAAGGTAGAGTTCTAATCATAACTATTCACAAGTATCTCCCGTCTCCCCGAGATCGACCCCTTACTTCCCTCATTACCTTAATTTGTTGTTAGTCTAGTCTGGGTTATTTATCTTTGATTAGGGTACGCGACAACCCTGTCAAATTTTGGCGCCGTTGCCGGGGAGCACGGTTTTGTTTATTTGTGATTAGTAGAGCTTCACCTTGTCTTTTTCTTTTCTTTTCTTTTGTCTCGAGGAACACTTATTCCTTGAGATTTTTCTCATCTTTTCCTTTTAGTATAGTGACTCTTTTAGGTAATAGGAATATTTTCTTTCAAAGGGATTGCTTTATTTTCTCTCAATGACTATCTATTTCCAATCTCCACGATGCGAGAATGAGTCTTTCCATGAATACCTCGACCGATTTTATAGCTATTATAGACATATTATCTCTCTTGGGTATACCTTTGATGAGACCTATATGAGACATGTCGTGATTCATGGAATGCTCATTGAGTGTCGTAGCCTGGCTATGCAATTGAGTGGTGGAAGTCTGTATCAGAAGAGAGGAGAGGAACTTTGGATTTTCTTGAACTTTATGGCATCCCGACCAAGGGAAGAAACGCACCGGCGGTTGAGAATCCAAGAGCAACTCAATGAAATCATGGCTCAAGTTCAAATGTTCAAAGGGAAAAAGGAAGAACCCGCGTTTAAAAGTAGTAAGCCAATCAATTTTCCTTATGCTTTTTCAGCCCCCCCATGTGAGTCTACTTTCTCCTATGCTTTTTCAGCCCCCCCATGTGAGTCTAATTCTCTCCAATCATATGAATTAATAGATGACGATGATGATGGTCCAACCTTTTCTATTGAAAGTCACTCTAGTGTCGTTCCATTTGACAATTTTGAGACCCCATTATTGATATTGACCATATGGTAGTCGAGACGTTAGACAAGGATGTTGTTAAGCCCATTTGTGACTCCAATGGAGAGTCGTCGATCGAGTCATCAGATTTCTTTGAAAAACCCTTCGCTAAGGATATTCCTGATTTATTTGAAAATGATACTGGGTTTTGTGAACCTAGCCTTGAAATTAAGTGGGATCAACCACCCATTTTTGATTCCCAATCCTTTGATTCACCCTACCCCCAATTAGAGTCCACTAATGATATTTTGGGAACTAATTGTTTGTTCCATGATCTTAAACATTTCACTCCATCTCTCACTGACGAGTGGAGCAGTCCAGTGGTCATCTATGAAGTTTGTCATGCGCACAATGATAAGATATATAAATTCTTACCATCAATATTTCATGCCTATATCTTGTCAATTGCTTACATATGTTTTTGTATAGCTCATGCGCAGGTATATGATCGACTTCTAAGGGCATTGACATGCTTTTTAAGGCACAAAGAATGATTTTCATTAATAAAGAGTCTAGCAAGACATTTAAATAAAGCTTCGCGGGAGGCAACCCGTGTTTTATTATATTTTTGTTATGAAATAAATTATTTTTGTTGGACAATTTAATAATGTTAATTTTTAAATAATTCATTTGGTTTTGGTTCTAATAGCTTTGACAATAAGACAATAATTTTATCTAGTATTGTAGTAGCTTGTTCATCACAGGTACTTTGGTACTTGGGTTGTACTTTGCCCCCGTTTTCAAGCTAGCTTGGGGGAGCTGCTGCACGGTTGTATGTTTTCTTTTCTTTCTTTACCATTTTGTTGAGTCGTCCCCCATTCCTTTGTTGGTTATGTTGTCCTTCTTTGTGTTTTCTGCGCTTAAACCCGTTTCGCACATTGAGGACAATGTGTTAGTCTAGCTTGGGGGAGGGATTTAGTTTGTGTCGTTGTTATTTAGTCTAGTTGTTTATTGAATTTGAAAAATTTTAAAAATCCAAAAAAATCAAAAAATTAAAAAAAATTTAATAAAAGTTGTGTGTTTTGTCCACCCAAATGTGTTGTGCATAATGTCATTCCTCAATGCATTTCCCTTATTGTAGCTTTTTAGCCAATGTTTCACGCTTTTGACGGGATTTTGCATACATTGGGATGTCTTGTACACAGTGGGTGAGAGATTGATTTTAGACTTATTAGGCTTGATCTGGACTTTGGCAAACTACATATACGGTAAGGTAGAGCCTCCAGTGATCGGTACATCAATACCTGATCCCAATTAGGTGTGTGTAGTTTCTCCTTATGATTTACGTCACATCAAAAACGCACAAGTATGGTTTTCATTCCATTTCTATTGAGCATTACATTCATGATTAAAAAATCATTTGAAGCCTAGATTTAGCCCCTTTTCACGTTGTTTCACATTTCATTAGCTACATGTAAAAATATTGCCTACCTTGTTAAGTTAGTGGCTATACCGTTTGTGTTTGGGTGCTCATTTGGGATATTGTTCAAGTTATGTCAAAGTGATCTTGATTGGACGAAATTAATGATTGCCGTGCCGAAGAAAAAGAAAAAGAAAAAAAAGAGAGTTCAAAGAAAAAAAAAGAATGAGAAAAAAAAATGAAAAGAAAAAGAAAAGAAAAAAAAATGATGTTGAATATGAAAGAATGAAAAGAAAGAAAGAAGCATGTATTGAAAAGAAAAAAATGGTTTATGAAAAGAAGAAGAAGTTGTGAGTGTTATTTCCATGATCCGAAATTCAAAATGTTGGGAAATTCACTCTTGTGTTGCCATGAGTATACGCCAATTTGCTATTTTTGGCTTAGTTTTATTTTCTTGGGAAGGGTTCCGGTTTTGATTGAGCATCCTTGCATAATTGGTATGTTGCTAGCTTGACCTTAGCTCCACATTACCATAATTCATTTGTCCACTTTGTTACCCATCTCCCATGGCCTTCTTCTTGCTTTTGGCTTCTTTTTATGCTTTTCATGATTGTTTTGACTTGTAGTTTTGGAATGTTTACCATATTAGATTGCGGGCGCATTCTCATGAGTCGTAGATAGGAGAGTGCCACTCAAATATAAAATAATATTTCCTTGATTTATATAAAAAATTGAGTGTTGAGTGCACCGTGAGAGTCCATTGTCAAAAGATCATGCAAGAGCCGAAAAGTCTATTTGATGTTCCTTATGCTGCGCCGTTATGTAAATCTCAACCATGTTTTGCATTTTCCCTATGCCCACGTTGTTTCGGGATGTGTTTCATTGTGCTCTATAAGCTACTTGATGGGATTTGCATTTGGTTGGATTGATTGTTGCTCGTCGCCCTTGTCCTTGTCATGTTTGTTATTGTATGCTTGCTTGAGGACAAGCAAGGGTTTAGCTTGGGGGAATTTGATAAGTGTTAATTTGTATGATTTTATCCCCTCATTTTAGCTCGATTTGATATGGTTTATCCACTTTAAGAAGTGGTTTTATGAGCTAATCTCTCCTTTGCAGTATTTCTCGTGCTTTAATGTCATTTGTAGGAATTGAGTCGTTTCTACTTCAAATCCCGTCATTTGAAGGAAATATGAGCAAGGAGAAGCTAAGAAGGACGATTACTTGAGGTTAAGATGGCATAATATAAAGATCTAGAGGTTCCGAGTCAAAGGGAACAAGTTTCAAGTCATTCCGAGCTCATATGCACAAGTTGCGACGGTTTTGCTATTCGTCGACGAAAGTCGTCTCAAACCTCATGCTCCGACCCTTAACCCTTGGGGACATGATCAAGCTCAAATAGGGGAGAAAATGAGTCCCAAGAGGTGTTAGTTACGTCCCCGTTGGAATCTAAAGTCAACGGAGTCAAGGTAGATCAAGTCACGTACCAAGGGAAGATCAAACGAAAGTCAATGTTCTGAACAGACCAAAACCCCGATCGGGGTTCCAAAAACCCGATCGGGTTTATTAGGTTCTACGCATAGTTGCTTCGTCTTCCTAATTTTTGTCCTATATGTTGAATGTTTAGCCCCTTGCCCACGAAACCTAAGCCTATATAAAGGATGTCCAGCCACAACTCTACACACAACCCTAGATTAGAATTAGAAAACCCTAGCCTCCATTTTACATTTTTAGCGTCTTTAGTTTAGTTTTTTCTTTCTTTCTCCATTTTGTAGTTTTAGTTTTAGATCTAGTTTTCTCTAGTCTAGTTTAGTTCTAAGTTTCCTTCAATTGTAATTGTTCTACTTGTAATTGTAATTGGAATTCTAGTTTCCGGGTTTGCATTTTCCTATTCAAGTTCCTATTCCATTTCAATCTTTGCTCATCCTTTCCGGTAATCCTTATTCTTGTTTTTACATTATAGTTTCATTTTCTTTTAGTATTTCCTTTATCATGTTTACCATTCTTAGTTTTATAATCTTAGTTTCCCTTTCATTGTTAATCATGCATAAGTAATCTTTGTTCTAGGGGAAGGGTTAACATGTCTAATTAATTTATAAGTATAAATTGATTCCAGGTAGAATTGTTTTAGTTGTCTCTATTTCTTGTTTGATTCTCATGATAAACTTTGATTTGAGGCCTTAATCAATTGTTTATACTTGTCAATTTCCGTCTCAACGGCGAGAGTCGAGATGAAAATTAAAGGACTGGATAGAAAAGTTTAATGACCTAGCAAGGCTGAAAAGACGTTTGGACCCGTTAAAAAGTCGCTATGAATCCGAAAGGAATATACCATTTAAAGACTTGGACAACTATGAGTTTTCTAAACCCGTAATCAACTTTGCTTTTTAATTGATTAGCCTATGAACCCCGATCCCTAGATCCTTTTCTCTATTGTATTGTTATCATTTTTATTATAGCATTTATTAATTAGTGACAAACATTTGCCAATCGTACAAGATAGAGTTCTAACCATAATTATTCACAAGTATCTCCCGTCTCTCCGAGATCAACCCCTTACTTCCCTAATTACATTAATTTGTTGTTAGCCTAGTTTGGGTTATTTATCTTTGATTAGGGTATGCGACAACCCTGTCACTTATGGAGAAGCTTAGTCAATGGTTGAGCAATTTTGGAAAAGTCCTTAATAAAGCGGCGATAGAACCCCGTATGACCAAGGAAAGTTCTAACACTTTTAACATTCAACGGGTACGGTAATTGCTGAACCACTTCCAATTTAGCCTTATCGACTTGGATGCCTCGTCCAGACACCAAATGATCAAGTACCACCCTTCAGTTACCATGAATTGGTACTTTTCCCAGTTAAACACAAGATTACTTTTCTCACAACGTTGTAAGACTTTGGTCATATTAGCTAAACAACTATCAAAATCGGTCCCATAAACACTGAAGTCATCCATATAGACTTTCATAATAGACTCGATATAATCAGTGAAAATAGCCATCATACAACGTTGAAAGGTGGCGGGGGCATTATCATAACCCAAAAGGCATTCTTCGGTAAGCAAAGACACCATAAGGGCATGTGAAGGTAGTCTTTTCCTGATCGTCAGGATGAATGTGGATATGAAAGAATCCCGAGTAGCCGTCTAGATAGCAAAAATATTTATGACACGCTAGACGCTCTAATATTTAGTCAATATAGAGAAGAGGGAAGTGGTCTTTCCTAGTAGCTACATTAAGCTTTCTATAACCAATACACATCCTCCACCCTGTCACTAGCTTAGTAGATATGAGCTCGTTTTTCTCATTTGTGACGACCGTAGTCCCTCCCTTCTTAGGGACTACATGAACAGGACTGACCCACTTTGAGTCAGAAATAGAGTATATGATTCCTGCATCTAACAATTTATGCACCTCTTTTCTAACTACCTCTTGCATAGTGGGGTTCAAACAATGTTGACCCTGCCTACAAGGTTTATGGTCATCTTATAAGTGGATACGGTGCATAACAAAGTCAGGACTAATACGTTGTAAATCATCAATGTTATAACCTATAGCTGATAAGTGAATATTTGTATGATTTTAACCCCCAATTTAGCTCGGTTTTGTATGTCATTTGTGCTTTGATAAGCCGTTTTATGAGCTAATATCGTCTTCTAGGCGAATTCCTGTGTTCTAACCTGTTTTGTAGGGAAAGTGACGTTTCTACGCTCTTTTTCTATATTCCCGAATATTTACCTAGAACCCGACGATTTGAAGAAGCAAGCTTGACCAAGTGAAAGGAATTTCAAGAAGGTTCACTAATTCAAAAGAGAGAAGAAGCAAAGACGATGTCGCAGTTGTCGGAAGATCAATTAATTAGGCGGAAGAATTCATCGCTTTACATCAAACCCTATCAACAAACCCAATTGAAGAGGTCAAGGGGGATGATGGAAGTCAAGTCAAAGCAAAGGGAGATGAAACGTTAGTCAAAAGCTTCTAGATGACAACTTACCCGATCGGGTAAGTGGGTACCTGATCGGGTATCTCTGCTGCTTTGAGCAAATTGCTTCAACTTCCTTCTTTTGTCCTATATGTTCAATGCTCGACCCCTTCCCCACGAAACCCTAATGCTATATAAAGGATGCTCCAGCCACTCTTCTCAACACATCTTACATCCTCTTCTCATCCTTTCTTCTCTTCTTACACTTCTCTTTAGATTAGGAGAAGGGAGAACTAGCCTCCCTTATCTCATTTTCTTCTTCTTTTTCATCTTTAGTTCTTAGTTTATTTATGTCCTTTCTACATCAAAATCTTAGCTTAGATCAATAAGAATTTCAATCTTTGTAATCTACTTTGTTGGGTACAAGTGTTGTAATTCAAGGAACGATTATTCTATGCAAGGGATTTCTATTATTGTTATCACTTTCGTTGTTGATCGTCACCTAGGTATTTCTACTTTATCCTTTGTTTAATGTCCTTTATTGTTTTCCATTTGATTGTTATTCTCTTTACATATTATCTTAGATTCATTTTCATGTTGTTATAATCGTCATTTCATTTCCTAGATTGTCAATTAGCGTCGTTATTATCGCCATATAAAGAGTCAAAATCAAATAAACATGTCTATCCTAGTTTTTGTTATTAACTTCATCTTAGATATAAACATTACCATGAGTGAGTAGTCACCTTTCTAGGGTGTAGGGTAGCCATGTTAGATTGATTAAAAGATGATAATTGGATAAAGAAATTGTGCCTTTAAAACGTTGTGTCTATGCATGTTTGGATTGTAATGATGGTTAACGATTTTTTGGCCAAAATCATTGACTAGAATGGAATTCTTTTCCAAGGTAGAGATACGCGAATTGAATAGACAAAGCATGACATGGTGGATTAAGACCTAGTAAATTGCCTAAAAGCCTGCTAGACCATCTGATCTATGATTGTAATGAACACATCATTCTTACGAACTCACAATGAATTATTTGCATGTCCTAAATCCAATTTCATCAATATGTCAATCTACATGTGTGAACCTACTTCCCTAGATGCTTTTCATCACTTGGTTTATTGTTTTCATTTTTTTTTTGCTTTTTTTTTTGTTTTCATTTATGCCTTTTATTAGTTTAGAAATTAAAACTCCACAACCGAGAAACTCGTTAGATAAAACCCAATTGCGAGACACTTCACATTCTATAGGAAACACCATCTCCCTGAGGATCGACCCCTACTTCCCTAATTACATTAAATTGTTATTAGCCTAGTCTGGGTAAATTATCTTTGTATTGGGCTTGCGACAGGCACGATCAATAGCCTTCTTGTGTCTTATTAAAACTACCAACAAATCAGTAAGTTGAATTTCAGATAGGTTAGCATTGACAATTAAAGGATTCATCTCATGGTAATCAAGAAAAACATACTTAAGATGAGAGGGGAGGGGTTTAAGTTCAGGTTTCTTTACCTCGGTAACCTTAGGGGGGTTACCTAAGCTATACACCTTTTGTAACTTGCATTCCTCTCCTGTCAGCAGTTTTTCCATCTCAACTACTTCCTTACTCCGTGAGCTTCCAGCTTCAGCAGTGATGGAAATTAAGGCGATCTCCAGAGGATCCCTATTCAAACACAAAGAGAGACAGTTATCAATAGTTAAATCCACGATATCGACCCTATGACACTTTTGTTTTAGCATGGGGTGTTTCATTGCATTATCTAAGTTGAAAGTGATAGTGTCATCCCCCACTTTTAGTGTAAGTCTCCCATTCTTAACATCTATAACCGCCCCCGCAGTATGGAGGAATGGTCGTCCTAAGATGATAGGAATTTGGGTGTCCTCAGCCATATCTAATACGACGAAATCAACTGGTATGAAAAATTTCCTTACTCTAACCGGTACGTCTTCTAAAATTCCCAAAGGGTGTTTAATAGAATGGTCGACCATTTGTAATAAGGTCATGGTTGTAACATTAAGTTGACCCATATTTAGCTTTTTATATATAGAAAATGGCATTACACTAACACTAACCCCTAAATCACAAAGGGCTCTATCAATAGCTTAATATCCTATATTACAAGGAATAGAAAAACTCCCTGGATACTTTAGTTTAGGTGGTGATCGGGATTGTAACAAAGCACTGCATTCCTCAGTAAATGTAACCATCTTCACTTAATTAAAGGATCGCCTCCTTGTCAATATGTCCTTCATAAATTTTTCATAAGCCGGCACTTGAGTGATCAACTCAGTAAATGGTACAGTAACTTGAAAATTCTTGACTACTTCCATAAACCTTCCAATCTGTTTATCGATCATTGATTTATGTTGGCGGTGAGGAAAAGGAAGTGTAACGGCGATTGGCTTGGCTTCTTTTGCTTTTGCAGATGAAGTAGAGGACTTGTCAGTCTGATTAGGGGTTGCTTGATCGAGCAAAGGAGCTGCTCCATCGAGTTTGTCAAAACAGGAACTTTCAGAAACTCCTCGAGCAGATTTTTTGGATTTTTCAAAGGTTGCTCGATCGAGCAAAGGGAGATTGCTCGATCGAGCATCGTCTTTTTCAGGCACTTTTTTGTTGTTTTCCGAAACTTGACGGGAAACTTCCAAACTTTCATCGTTCTCACCCCCATTTATTTCCGGACCTTTGTAATGGGTCCCACTCCTCAAAGTAATAACAATAGCTTGTTCATGTGGAGGGTGTCCCTGAGGGGGAAGATTGCCAGGTTGTTTGTGTGGATTTTGAATTGCCAATTGGGCAATTTGAGTATCCACTATCTTGTTATGTGAGAGCAATTGAGAGATATGAGCATCTTGCTTTTGTTATATCATGAGACTGTGCTGCAACATGGCTTTCAATTCCACCATATCATTACTTTGAGGTGGTGGAGGTGGAGCTTGTTGAAAGTTTTGGCCTCCTTGATTTGGACGGTTATTGTGACACCCTCAAATTTGCGGAAGAAAAAAAAAAATTATTTAATACATAAAAGAAATACGAGAATACGATACGAAGGTGTCATAACATAAAAAGGTCATTACAAAACGAAAATACTATTATACAAAATAAATCTACAAGACGGGAGACATATCTCCCGTATAAATACGGAAATAAAAGTGTGTACAATAATATACAAACTATGAACCGAATATAGTTCCAAGGTAAAAACTTCACTCGCTAGCTCGTCCATGTACCCCAAATATGCAACACCACCTGTTCGACCGCATTAAATATAAACACGGAAGCCACAGTCAGTGGGGAGTAACTCCGAGTTCTCCCAGCCACGAAATGCCGAGTTTAATGAAACATGAAAAACATAAAAGCAATGTATATAGAGAATACAACACCTTAACATATATGATATGCTTCTCATGTTATGAAACAGTTAACTAACATATAACCTAGCATATGAAAGCTATCATGTGAATTCGGTAATAAAATATAACTCGAGGTAGGGAAGCTGGTATGCTGGCTCAGCGGTTACCAAGTAACATGGCCCTGATACACTCAAACCCTAAGCAACACGTAATCATGTGAATCAGTTAACAATCGGTAATCCAAACTCTATCAATCCTAGCCGGCTTGCATCTCACCTTCTAGAAATCATAGAATCATACAAACATGAAAGACCAATACTTCTACAAACAGGCATAAGTTCTTAGAACAGTCGATAGAAGACTTCTGTAACTCGAGGCTATACCACAAGGTAGGAAAACATCCTAGTCCTAGACTGATCAGACCTAGCGACAACAGCTATTCCGTTCCCCGTCCCATGACATAAACGTCTATGAGAAACTCTACTAGGCGACCCCCTAAGCAGAGATGGCTAGTACTTAAGCTGGTTCCAACCCCAAAACGGATTAGGCAACCATGCCCCGACTTGGATATAAACCCACCAAGCCGAGACACAAAAGCTATCAAGCGGCAAACTCCGTATGCTCGTTAAAGATAGTACGGGCCTATCAATTTCGTGGTCCAAGCTACTCATTTAGAATTAGAATGGTCAAGACGCCATATTCTCATAATTCTCTATGGGTACTTAGTCAACACGACACCAACCATATAATAAAACAGTCACGGGAAAAACATCCTATCATGTGACTAATTGCATCTCAATAATAATCAAATATCATATCGCCTCATATCTACTAAGGCTAATTCAGAATTTAATACAAACTTACTTGAAGACAAATCCCCGACCCGAGTCCCGCGACGGGTCATCAGTCAAATCGGGGCTGACTAGATCTTAGTTTGACCAAACCCGTTGGATCAAACCGGCTAGAAACAGAGTCTTTATCACATAGACATAAAATCACATATTCATTACATGTTATTTTAATAAAACTTCTAACATGTGAATTATTAAATATTACGTAAAACC
>JAIUZE010028883.1:0-12809 GCA_022085475.1 Heliosperma pusillum
ACGTACATATAAGGAATTATCGACAGGTCCAATCTGCATATATAGATTCCATGTGAATACATAGAATAGATAGGTCTTACAGAATTATGATAAGCTGCTAATGGAAAAAATCAAATCCGAACCATCATGCTATTCAAAGACGCGGGAAGACACCTTAGGCACCGAATACGCTCACTAGAGGCTTACATCTCACCGTTAGCGGTATAAGATTGATAAGATTGAGACTCGACAGAACACCAGTCAAGTCCATGCATGATCACAGTAATCCAACATATATCATCCATTCACAAACCAGACAATGACAGTGTCCAATCATGCAATGACCCATGAATAATGTCCATGAAATCACTCATTCAAGAACGACCACAAGAACACATCTCTCACGGTAAATGAAACGCACTAGCATCGTGGTTAACTGGGCAAGAATGATTAAAATCGCATCCACGGGATGACATTTCCCTGAACGCATACACGATGACATTTCGTATATGTAGACTAATTTCCTCCTGGTAGGACGACGATAATAATACGGTCCTAGTCTAAACCTGGCCAGACTCTCGGAATAAATCATGTTCCGATTCGACACGCGATGACGTTTCGCATCCAAGACTCGCTCTTACAATATATATGCCGAGTACCCCAAATTCGGTAGATCAATTCACGAAAGAGGGCGGAAAAGAGCTCAAGCCTCATAACAAGCGGTACGCTACATGCAAATAACACCACCTCGCAAGTACACAACATTTGACGGCCGGGTCGATCAACGCATAGCGTTCAACTCCCAACAACGTCGTCGTATGCCCACTACACATGCATTTAAGCAGTAGGATACCTCTCTCCGTTCCGACATTCCAGCCTTACGAACGGGAAGGTAGCCAAGGGAATGAGAGTACAAAGCACAAGACAAAATAGTGCTCAAACCGTATCATTTGTAAAAACCGACTCAAAGTGGGACATAGCAAAAACCGTCACAAAACATGTGATACAAGCGAATGAAATATCATATTTCCAAAATATCAATATTATAAGACACTACGTAAAATTATACGTTAAATGAATCATCGGAAATATTATAAATGAAAACCGTAAACAAGAATCACAAAGAACTCCAGCAGGTGCCAGCCGGTCAGGCTGACCGGCTGCCGGTCCACCGGCTCAAGCCAATGCCTTATACAAAAACCAACATCAAACTTCAGTGTGTCCCAGCCGGTCAGTCTGACCGGCTGCCGGTCGACCGGCTGGGATCAATGGGTCTATTGAAAAACAGAGGAAGGAAGGGGGTGTCTCAGCCGGTGGTCTGACCGGCTGCCGGTCGACCGGCTGAGCCCCAAGTCATTTTCCAAAATTACGTAAAAGTGTCAAAATATACAGCAGGTGCCCCAGCCGGTGGTCTGACCGGCTGCCGGTCGACCGGCTGGGGTCTCAAGTACACGAAAATGCCTTCATTCATCAAAGTCGACTTTTGATAATTATCGACTATCATTCTAATTCATCAATACTCATGTAAATACTCAATAAACAACATCCATCAACAATAATACAAGTCATAAGCTTACTAACTATAATCAAAACATGGTTTCTATCCTAGAAATCACATAAAACACGTAAATGATACCGAGTAACCCTTCACCGTTACCTTTACGCGTCTTTAAACGATTACTAAGCCTTCCTAGTAGTCTCCACCTACAATTAGGCAATAAAAGATGAATATATTTCACCTTGAGAAAGACGGATAATTTAAAAAGCGAGAAAGACGGTAATTTTATTACTAATACGGATAGAGGAGGTAATAGGAGAAAGAATAAGACTAACTTACGTGAATTCTAGCAAGTAACGAACGAGCTATGAAGATTCTAAGCTTGAAAAGATTATGGAGGCAAGGTTTTTGATATTTGCTTAAGGAAGAAGAAAGAAATGAGTTGTGTGGAAATGAATTAGGTTTAGGGAGTATGAGGGAGTATAAGTAAGGGTGAGTCGGAAAGTCAACGAAAGTCAAAGGCGGCTCAAAAGTCAAGAAAAGTCAAAGACGACTTAAAAGTCAAGAAAAGTCAAAGACGACTTAAAAGTCAAGAAAAGTCAACTCTCCTTAAGAGGGATTCTCCATGGATCGCGCCAGAAATTCCAAATACAACTTCGTAAATTCTAAAATGTGACTCGAAATAATAATTCTTAAATTAAAACTTAAATTTGCTGAAAATGTTTCTAAAATATTCTCTACTAGAAAAATAAGGGTACATTTTCCGGGTGTTACAGAATGGGTAGAAATTTAGACTTTACTTGGTAGTCTTTGGTGTACTTGATGTTTGTTAGGTTCTAACTTGGTTGTTGATTGTGTTGAGTGATGTTATGTGTGTTTGTATCTACCGTCTTAAGGTGGATCATTGTGTTACCTAGAAGAAGTATACTCTACCGAAGATTTGAAGATTTACAAGCCTAATTGAAGTGTATTTCTTCTTCATCTATGAATTCTCTCGTCCTTATTGTATTATGCTCTCTTCCTTCTATCTAGGTGCTTATTTCTCTTCCAACTTGTTTGCCTCTTGGAAATTACTCTTGATAGTTCCTCCATCTTACCATTGGTATCCTTACCTTCCCTTGTAACATTTTTTTTGTGGATGCCATACCCATTTGTTTGTAGTATATTATACTTGGTCAGAAGGACTAGAATTTTGTGGAATATTAGTATTTGTTAGAATGAATTTGTGATTTGAGGAAAATGGTGTAGATCTTAATTCACCCTATATTGATGATTGGTTGTATCTCTAAGGAAAGGTAGTAAGATAAGTTTGATGATTTTAATGCTTGATGCTTGCAATGACTAATGTGTAAATAGTTCATGATATTCGATGGTGTAGGTTGAATGAGTTGGTTATGACTTCTTAACTCATTAGTAATTTAGTCTTTTGGACTTAGAAGTTTTAGGTATTGTTTTGGGAAGACCCATGCATATGATAGGTCTAACTTGGTGTAGATAGAGTTTTGAATGATTCTTGAGGTGCGACATACTTTGAGGTTTAAGTGGCGTCTTTTTTGTTCCCTATTGTGTTTTTGTGGAGTTGTATGCTTAGTGGAAAGTCATTTGGCTATAGTTCTTGGATTTAAGATATGATCTTATCTTATGGTATCAGAGACCTCGTTTGGAGTATAAGGGTTTCGTTTGTAAGTGGAACATATTACTGAGGAGTATGGATTGATTTATGATGGAAAATACCTTGGGACGTTAATGGATTGATGTTTGACTGAGGTTTGCACTTTGGTTATTAATGACTCGTGGGCTATATGATGGTGATATAACGTTTTTGTTCGGTTTTCTACCTTGTGGCCGTAGGAGTTGAAAAGAGATTAGTATGGAGAATTCCTTATTGGTTCTTCGGTTTTTGAAACCTTTGGGAATGTGTCAACTTATGGAGTTGAGAGAATGTTACTATGCTTGAGTTGCAATTCCGCAATTGGGAATCCGTGTTATATGAAAGGGTGGATGAATTGGGTTGTAATCGAATTGTTAAATCTAGGTGTACCTTACTTTGATGATTGTGGTACGATGGTCCCTTGTAAGAGACCTTTGTTTGGGATGAGTTGCTTTACTATCACCCTAATTCTGAAAGGAGAAATTTTGTGGATTAAACCTTAAACCTTAAACCTTTACTCGTGCCATCATTCCTTTTCATTTCCATTCTTGAATGTTTTTGTGAAGATTGATCTTTAAGAAATCACAAACTCGTATCTTCTTTCTTACTCAGATATCTTCATAACTCTGCTATATGCTTTGTCTCTTGCTTATGACCTCGTTGTTTTCAAGCGTTCCTCTCTTCTAATCTCGTGCTTGAATTATTCTCGTGTTCTCCTTGAGATTCCTTATCGTTTCCTATCTCATTGCTCCTTCATCTTTTCTCTAGTGGATTGGATATTCCGTTTGTAAGGCTCAGAGATTAAGTGTAATGTATTTTGGGATTCTTTAGCTAGAATATGTGTCTTTGGTTTGAGCAAATTTCATGTTGTCTTTGATCATGGAAAATAGGACTTAAGCTCTAGGATGAATCCTAATAGTGATGATGTATCCTCTCTTGGTGGTTTTAGATTTGGAGCTTGGTATTGTAGTGCTATTTTGAGAATTGAGTTGATCATGATAATAGTTCGTTGTTGTTGGGTATTATAACGGTTGCTTGGTATGTCATTTTGGAATTAGATGTCTCTGATTGGTGGATCCTAAAAGAGACTTTGCTTTGGGGAAATTGAGTCGGTACCGAAAGTTTGAGGAGTATTGTCATAAATGAAAATCGATTCATTTTGAGTTTTAGATGAACTAGATGATTTGAATGGTTGTCTGATTGCCAAGTGATTGGTCATTTGTGGTTTGGAATTAGTAATTCTCGTTTATTCTTAAGAAATCATAGTTCGAGATTAAAAAAATGTTCGTTGCAATCTTTTGATAGTAAGTGCTCAGTTGTTATGGAATATAGAGTTAGAATGGTCAACCCATTCATCTTGAGGATTAGTAACCTCCGTAGTTTGCTAATGTGACTATTTATATTTGAGGCTTCGAGCGTAGTAATGATCAAATTAAGGATGTTAGGGCGGTATTAAAGAATCTTATAAGCGATAATGGATTTGTGGATTTTCCCTTGTCGTGAGACTTGGATGGAGACTAGTTGGATCTGATATTATTTTTTTGTTGCGGATTGTTAGTTGGTGGAGTCGACCAGTGCGAGGACTTAGTATATCTAATTGGATTCGAATAATTGGGATTTGTTTTTATACTCCGAAGTTTCGTGATTATGGATATTTTTGTAGGAATTCTGATGATGAAAATGATGAGTTGCAAATGGGTAAATTTGCATCTCTTAGGATTTGGTTTATTAGTAGAGTTAGTGATGTCGAATTCTTGTAGATCTTCCTGCCGACTTTATCTTAATCTTCCTATCCCTAAGAGTTCGATTTGTTTTATTTTTGCGTGTTTTGTATATATTTTGTTATCGTGATTTGTGAACTTGATGTTCGAGTCTCTCTATGTACGTGTAATGTGTTCGTATTTTGATTGTATCTTTGATAAAACTTACAAATTTCCATATTATATTTCTATTTTAACGTTTCAAAGAAGTCTAAAGATGGTTTGTGTACCCTCTTTTTGGAGAAAATGGATTTCTTTTGCTTGTATATTTGAATTTTGCGTTTGGTTGAATGTTTGCACTTGTTATTGGAAACGTCTGATAACTAGTCCTGCACTTACTAACGTTGTTTTGAATTTCGATTTCACTATTTCGACATTGCTTTGATTTGGATAATTAGAGTTCTCGTTCGCGACGGGCACTCTTGTGATTCGTAAATAAAGTTTCGCTCTTATGAAAAATTTCCTTAAACCGTTTCGAGAAGAACATCGTTTCATAAATGTTTCCCTTATAAAAGTTTTCGTATTAATTTTTTGAAACCGATTTCTTGTCCTTTGATACTTTTATTTTCACTCCTCCATTTTCGGAGGAACGAACTTTTAAAAGGAGGGGTGATGTAACACCCTTAAATTACCTATTTATAGTGAAATATTTTACGGAAACTTTTCAGTGAAATTTAGTTTTAACCGTAAATTTAATTTTCCGAGTCGAATTTAGAATTTCCGAGTTCGTATTTGGAATTTCCGCGAGATTCCATGTGAATCCCGTCTTAAGGCGAGTTTGACTTTTTGTTGACTTTTCCCCATAAATATCTCATACTCCCTTAATCTATTTCATTCAACACAAACACAAAACTTTCCTTCTTCCTTAAGCAAAAATCCAAACCCTTGCCTCCATAAACTTTCCGATCTTGAAATCATCGTAGCTCATTCTATCTTTGCCTAAATTCACGTAAGTTCTTCTCATTTTTCCCCTCTTAGCTTCCTCTATCCGTATTGGTAATAAAATTACCGTCTTTCTCGCTTTTTAAATTATCCGTCTTTCTCAAGGTGAAGGATATTCATCTTTTATTATCTAATTGTATGTAGGTGGAGACTAGGAAGGTTTAGAAACCGTTTAAAGACGCGAAAAGGTAACGGTGAAGGGTTACTCGATATCATTTACGTGTTTTATATGATTTCTATGTTAGAATTCGTATTTATAATATGATTAGTAAGCTTAGGAATTGAGTTATTGATGATGATTGTTGTTAGTTGATGATTGTTGATGATGATTATTGATTGTTGATAGTTTATAGCAGTTAAATATGATAATTGACTGATTGAAGTGGTGTATGTTTGTTCTCGGGTAAGTATGTAGTCCCTGGCCGAAAGACCGGCTTCCGTTAAGTGGGCTTGGGACCATTCGTTGGAACCGTAAGAGGATAAGCTATCACCTCGACTTGGAATTTCTGCATTCCCATATCTAGAACTCTAGTTATGACCGTTTGAAGTGGACCCTTGTTTTAGTTAGTTTCCAAACTTGTGTTTTGTGTGTAGTTGTGCTCCGAGCCGGGTTACCGGCCGCCTCCCTCCACACCGGCCTGGAACACGGCTGTATTTTTCTTATAAAATCTCTAAAACTCGTAATTCATATTAGTTCGCATGATTCGTTTATCGTATAATTTTACGTAGTGACTTATAATATTAATGTTTTGAATATATGATATTTCATTCGCTTGTATCACATTTTTTGTGACGGTTTTTGATATGTACCACCTTTGAGTCGGTTTTTAAAAATGTTACGGTTTGAGCACTATTTTGTCTTGTGCTTTGTACTCTCATTCCCTTGGCTACCTTCCCGTTCGTAAGGCTGGACTGTCGGAACGGAGAGGTATCCTACTGCTTAAATGCATGTGTTAGTGGGCATACGACGACGTTGTTGGGAGTTGAACGCATTGCGTGGATCGACCCGGCCGTCAAATGTTGTGTACTTGCGAGGTGGTGTTATTTGCATGTAGCGTACCGCTTGTTATGAGCTTTGTGAGCTCTTGTCTCCCGTCTCTCTTTCGTGACTTTGAATCTACCGAATTTGGGGTACTCGGCGTTTATTTTTGTAAGACCGAGTCTTGGATGCGAAACGCTTTATCGCATGTCGAATCGGAACACGTTTATTCCGAGAGCCTGGCCAGGTTTAGACTAGGACCGGATATTTATTATCGTCGTGCTACCAGGAGGAAATTAGTCTACATATACGAAATGTAGCATCGTGTAGGAGTTCAGGGAAATGCTTTATCCCGTGGATGCCTGTTAATCATACTTGCCATGTACACGATGCTAGTGCGTTTCATTTACCGTGAGAGTTGTCGTCTTGTGTCGTCGTCTTTGAAGGCGTGATTTCATGATATTGTTCATGGTCATGGCATGATTGGGGGCACCGTTCTGTGTATGGGTTGTGTGAATGGATGATACCAATGATGGATTTATTCATGGTCTTGCAGACTTGGCATGGTTTGTTTGTCGAGTCTCAATCTTTTCAAACTTTATACCGCTAACGGTGAGATGTAAGCCCTAGTGAGCGTATTCGGTTGCCTAAGAGTGTTTTCCCCGAGTCTTTGTATCACATGATGGATTCGGATTGTATTCCCTATGCTCTTATCATTTTATATAGAATTGCCTATCTATTCTAATTGTACCTCACATGTATATCTATATATGCATGATTTACTTTTGTATTTCCTTTGATGTACGTTTAATGTGATATGGCTGGGAGAACCCGGAGTTACTCCCCACTGATTGTGGCGTTCATGTTTTTCATGAATGAACAGGTTGCTTGCATGGATGGCTTTTTGCTTATGCTATTTTGGGTTCGGGTGTGAGCTAGCGGGCGTTGTCCCAGGATGAAACACCTCTAGACGTTGTTTAGCTAGTTGCTAATTACTTTGTCTTTTGTTAACACTTTGAGAGACTACGTCTCTTGTGGTATTTTTATTTAGTTTGTAATATTTTGACACTCCTCGTATTTTTCTATCTTGCATGTATAAAGGTTTTTAAAATACCGTATTTTCCGCTATATAATTCACATGCTTGTATGTTTTATATTTCCGCATTCGCGAGGGTTGTCACATTTCCAATTTTTTTTTTTTTTTTGAAAAAGTAATAAAAACTAGTCCTAAACTAACTAAGACCAACATCAATCTTAGACAACGTCCCCAACAACGACGCCATTTTGATGAGGGGTTGTCGCGTACCCCTCGGCCAAACAAAATTTATAAAACTCAATACCAAAATAATGAATGTAGTATGGTAAGGAGGTCAAACCAAAGAGACGGGAAAGATTGATGTATCGGTTTTGGTTTGGTTTAGTCTAGTTGACAATTTCAAAGAATGAGTTTTCTAAGGCAACGAAACTCATGAAGACAATAAGCAAGCAAACAATGAAAGTAGATAAAAATTACTAATTAAAGGAGTTAGAAGGAGTTAGGGATTCTGGTCCAATCAGTAGCTCCTAGGACGTGGTAGACTATCCAACCCATAAAAGATAACAAGAAAGAGAGTGAGACTGTCTTTCGACTCGAGCTAATCCAGTCAACCCTTAACTTAATTTCCTAAGTTAAGAAGGTTATCTAACAGTAGGTGTTGACCTCGAAATTTCTTACTCGGTCAAGTTTTTAATTACCCGAGTCGAATCGTCACCCTAACCGAATAATTCACCAACCCATGGAAGATTAATTCTAGTCTTTAAAATGGTAAAATGAAAGTATAATCATCCAATGGTGGAACTAACTCTAGGATCCTAATCCCCTTCCCCCTAACCAAAGACTACTCGAACATGGTGAACATTAAACTAATTAAAGCACCCACTAAAAATAATAAGTGTATAGACATGATTCAAACAATAAAGTTACAATCTTTAATCTAAAAGACAATTCAAATAAACTCAACTAAGGAATGGAAATAGCAATAATAAAATGAGAAGGGAAAAGAAATTATACTAAATTCAAGACAAAAGTGAAATACTAAACTAAACTAGATAATTGATTACATAAAGATCAAAACTTGTGACTAAATTAATTCTAGAAACAATGTAGATAAGAAGATGTAAAGTAACACTATAATGAAAGATAAAGGGAGAAATTATACGAAATTAAAGGAGAAGATTGAATTTAACTAAACTGAGAATTTGACTACAAGAAGATGAGATCTTGAACCCAAAATTAAGGGACTAAATTACTCTTTTAACTAGACTAAGAGAAAAAAATCGAAAGAGGGGTTTATATTTTCTACTTCTTTCTCCTACTCCCTGAAGCTCTCGTAATAAGCCCCTCTATATAGTGCCAACCGCCAACATCTAAAAAAGTGAAAGGATGATGAACAACCATTTACTCATACTTCTCCCTTCTTTTATAAGCTTTTTTATCCGTATTTGTACGGTTTTGCGTGTCTTTGCTTGTACTTTGTTTCCTAAATTCTTGTTCTATTACTTTGTACATCATCTTTCTTTTCTAGTTATCCATGCGAAAGAACTCCACAGTTAAGCGTGTTTGGTTGAGACTAGTCTTAGGACTCGTCTTGATCTGTGAGCCATGTATAAAGCCTGGCAAGCTACCGTGAGTGACAGCTCCCGTCCCACGATTTTGGCCAGGGTGTTACAAAATAAATTTATATTAATCCGACCCGCCATTGTCGTAACACAACGCCAATAAGATGGGATGCGCACCCTTAGGCCCATTATTTGTCCTCACTTAATCCCAAAGACACAAGGCCTTATTACGAAGTGGTAGATGGAATCCGTTATAAACATTCTACAAAAATCTTTTGTTCCCGATGTGGGACAATTTCATCCCCATCAGGTGTTACAAAGTCTCCCACTTAAAGTACACAACGTCGTCGTTATGCCTTAAATCTCACCGTAGAATCCTAGAATCTTCCCCCCACTAGGTGGGTGACCTGGGTACTCCCAACCACAGGCTCACCCCATGGTTGCAGGTTTGTTCTAATAACATTTATAATAACCACCGTCATAACACAACCCCAATATCATTGAATGCGCACCTTTGGGCCCGTTATTTGTCCTCACTTAAGTCCAAAAGCACGAGGACTTGTTACTAAGTGGTTGGTGGAATACTTCATAAATATATCACAAGCCTCTTACTTTCCCGTTGTGGTACAATCTCATCCTCTTGGGGTGTTACACTTTGATAATGTAAAAATTTTCGACGCCTTGATGTGTGTTATTTGTGTATGGTTTTATCCTTTGTTTTAGCTCTATTATATATGTCTTTGGAACCTTTTTAAGAGATTATATGAGCTAATATCGTTCTCAAGGCATTTCTCATGTCCAATGGAGTTTTGTAGGTAAAACGTTTTGCGCCATTTCCTGTCAAACTAAGCGATAATCTTGTAATTTGAGGCTCGTAGAAGCGAGTCTTGACAAACTACAAGTGTCTCGGGATCATTCACTTGTCCCAAAGAAGAAGAAATAAGGTTGGACCGTGTACCTACGAGCATTTGACAAAAGACAAAGATAAAGTCAAGATGATCCAACCCTAACCTCATGCCATAGGGGGCAATGAAAGTCACGGATAAGCATTCAAATAAGTCTTTCGAAGTAAGATATCACATCCCCTATCGGGTTTCCACACATGGAGAAGCGTGAAAGAGGGAAGATGAAGCCACTACGCCTAGAAACATGCATCCCCGATCGAGGACACCTAAACCCGATCGGGAACGTGTATATCTACTCGCATTTCGTTTGGACTCCCTCCAATTTATGAGGTATATTGATAGGTATTGATTTCACGCGTCTTCCAAGGCTTATATAAGAAGAGCACCTCAGCACAAACTTAACACATCTCACAATCAAAATCCTCTATGAGTTCTCTATTTTGTTCTACTAAAACTTTTGTAGTTTCTGATCTTTTAGAAGGGTTGTAAAAAAGAGTTTGGTTGTTTGTGATACTTTCACTAGTATCTTGGGTTGATCATACTCCATTCTAAGACTTTATTTAAGTAACATTTATGTCCTTTGTTAAGTTCTTATTATTTCTTATCTTCATTTAATCATATCGTCTTTAGTTTATAACATAACCTAAGTTCTTGTTCATATAATTCTATCATTGTTCTTGTCATTTTTAATCATTGTTAACATCATAATCTTACCACCATTATAAAATTTGTATTGCATTCATACATCATCCATGACTAGTATATTTCATCTTGACATGACAATAGTTCTATCTTGTTAAATCATGAGTGAGAAATCCTAATCCTAGGGTAATAGGGGAATCATGAATGATTAGTGATTGAAATTATTGAAAAGAAATTGTTGCATTTGTATTATTATTCTATTGCATGCTTGGATTGTATTTTTAGTTGATGATTCTTGATCATAATCTTTGACTAAATCTGATGTTCTTTTCTAAACCGAAAGCTGGGAATTAAATAGACAAAGCATAGCATGGTAGTTCAAACTAGTAAACGTGAAAACTCGCTAGATCTTGTACTATGGTAGCAACAATTCGAAAGATGTTGTAGGACCTAAACAATGAATTCAATTGCATGATTTCTAAACTCCAACTTGACATAAACTAATCTACATGTATGAACATATCTCCCTAGATTTCTTTATCTTTGTTATAATCATAATTTAAACTGTGTTTATGCTTCTATTTTGTTTACAAACCATCAAAACCAACATTTGTTCCGAGGTAGTTAATCATCACAAGGCTATTATTACAAGTAACTCTCGTTTCCCCAAGATCGACCTCTTACTTGCCTAACTGCATTCGTAGGTTGTTAGCCTAGTACAAGAGTAAATTTATCTTTGATTTGGGTACGCGACTAACCACCTCTGTGACACCCTCAAATTTGCGGAAAGAAAAAAATAATTTAAATACATAAAAGATACGAATACATAACGAAGGTGTCATAAATAAAACGGGTCATTACAAAACATAAATAAAATTCTACAAAAGAAATATACAAGACGGGAGACATATCTCCCGTATAAATACGGAAATAAAAGAGTGTATAATAATATACAAACTATGAACCGAATATAGGTCCAAGGTAAATACTTCGCTCGCTAGCTCGTCAATGTACCCCAAATATGCATCACCACCTGTTCGACCGCATTAAATATAAACACGGAAGCCACAGTCAGTGGGGAGTAACTCCGAGTTCTCCCAGCCACGAAATGTCGAGTTTAATGAAACATGAAAAACATAAAAGCAATGTATATAGAAAATACAAAACCTTAACATATATGATATGCTTTTCATGTTATGAAACAGTTAACTAACATATAACCTATCATATGAAAGCTATCATGTGAATCCGATAATAAAATATAACTCGAGGTAGGGAAGCTGGTATGCTGGCTCAGCGGTTACCATGTAACATGGCCCTGATACACTCAAACCCTAATCAACACGTCATCATGTGAATCAGTTAACAATCGGTAATCCAAACTCTATCAATCCTAGCCGGCTTGCATCTCACCTTCTAGAACTCATAGAATCATACAAACATGAAAGACCAATACTTCTATAAACAGGCATAAGTTCTTAGGACCCTCGTAGAAACTTCTGTACTCGAGTCTATCCACAAGTCGGAAAACATCCTAGCCCATACTGATCAGACCTAGTGACAACAGCTAACCCATTCCTCGTCCCATGACATAACCGTACATGAGAAACTCTACTAGGCGACCCCCTAAGCAGAGATGGCTAGTACTTAAGCTGTCTCCCTTCCCAAAGCGGAACTCTTAGGATGCCATGCCCCCGGCTTGGTATCAAAAGGCCCAAGCCAGTGACACAAAAGCTAGTAACCATGAACTATATACTCGTTAAAGATAGTACGGGCCTATCAATGTCATGGTCCAAGATACTCATTTAGAATTAGAATGGTCAAGACGCCATATACTCCTAATTCTCTATGGGTA
>JAIUZE010028885.1:0-10190 GCA_022085475.1 Heliosperma pusillum
TAATGTTCTGGTAAGAGTTGGTACATTTTCACAATTATTGAAATACAACTCTAACCTTTATGCAAAAGAAGAACGTAGGTTCCCACAGTAAACTGCGGCTAGCTTATCTCCATTTCCGCATGCGTAGTTCCACACCACCCTTGGCTATTTTGCACGTCCCTCTGCCCCTGTAACATGATTACAAAGGTGAGAACCACAACCGGTATCAAATACACAATAAGATGTACTAGCAAAGTTAATATCTATCATATAGAGTGATGAAAGAATTTTACCTTACGTTGTCACACAACCGTCTTTCTTGTCTTTCAAGTACTTGGGGCAATTGCGTTTCCAATGCCCTTTGCCATTACAATAATAGCAATCCGCCTCCGCGTGTTTGTTGACTTTGGGCTTGGCCTTATAAAAGACCTTTGCCTTTCCCTTGCCGGATTTCTTGAAAAGAGTCTTACCCTTTCCCTTGTCCTTCCTCACCCCAAGGTTCATGTTCTTCATTTTCATGGAAAGAACATCCTTGGGTTCACTCCCACTAGCCTCCATGTCTCTCTCAGCTTGGGTGAGGAGTGCATGGAGTTCATGGAAACTCTTGTCCATGCCATTTATGTTATAGTTCACCCTAAATTGGGTGAACTTAGGTGAGAATGAATGAAGGATTTTACCCACCACCAAATTCTTTGGAATTTTGCACCCTAGACGCTCTAAGGTGTCCGCGTGCTCAACCATTTTGAGCACGTGTGGGCGAACCTTTTGGCCCCTTTGAAGCTTAGTGTCAAAGAATTTCGTAATTGCCTCATATTGAACAATTTGAGGGGCTTGCGAAAACATCGAAGTGATCCTCGTGAATATCGCATATGCATTGAGAGAGATCAATTGGAGTTTGAGTTTGGGTGAGATTGACCAAAGCAAGACATTCTTGACGTCATTAGCAACCTTCAAATAAAGGTCATATTCGGCCCGAACCACCGCGGACGATCTAGGCGCGGGTTCGGTGGGGGGCTCTTCAACCAAGTAGCGAAGCACGTTATCGGATAACGCGGCGCTCTTGATCGTTTACTCCCATTCAACGAAGTTACTTCCGTCATCCTTAAGGACACACTTGTCCATGACAGACCTCAACCATGAGTCTCTACCCAAGGTTGCAACGTTTGATGATGTTGACATTATGCGAATATGGTAACTACAACAAAAAGAAATATATAAACATTCATTGTTAATGTACTTGAAAAACATTTTAACAAGTTAAGCATTCATATAATGACCTCTCACTAAATTATATAAATGATTCCAAGACCCATCTTTAAATAAAAATAGTCATCGCATGCCACTTTTTATCTAGAAATGGTAAGTCGATACTTGACTAATTCTACCCTTAGAACTCTTGGTTTACGGATTTCAACTAAATCCATCTCCTAGTCCCAAGATAACGCTTATCTCGTTGAGTCCAATCCATTTTTAGCTTGTGATCGTATCACCCTACTTACCCGAGGTAAAAAGGGACCCACGAGCGTGGTAGCCCTAATGAACACGGGATTCATAGGTGTTATTAATTGGTAAGGCTAATCTCAATTTTTTTTAAACATGTGAGAGATCTGTGTCAATTTTAGGTTATAGAATCCCTATAAGTGAACTAAGGTCGGTGAATTGTGAATAACTTTGAATTGACATAACGTAAAATAACCCTGCATGTGTGACGATTTGGCATGAGCGGAAATACAGCAAGCAATCAAGCAACAATAAAATCCTAGTATGGCCATCTAGCTAATCAAAATTAACTAGATAGTTACAAATTCGGAAACCAACTCCTTGGTCCCTTGCCTCTTCACTTGGAACACATTCCAAAATGGCACCGTCTTGAGGGAGTCACCGGTCTTCATAAAAATAATTACAAATGTACAAATATACAAATTCCTATTATATATTTATTCTATAAAATAAAATTATTAAATTATACAAACCGGCGATACGAGATCGCAATAAAATTACAACCAAACCGTTATTCCCTTACATTACGGGTAATAACGATTAAAAATAACTAGGCCATACTAGGTACAAACTTTGCATAAATTATTAAATAAATGACACTCATTCATTCAACCATAAATTAAATAAATTGCTGCAAAATTCATGCCAAAATCGTCCTAGATTCAATTCATGCTCATAGTAGCTCGATTTTTTCCGGAATTTATTGATTTTTAACCATTAAAAATCACTATCAACATTTAAATCGCATTTAATTTCAAACTAATTAACTAAACTATTTTAGATTTCAAAATTAGTCACTACTAATTTTGTTGGTCATTAATTAGATCGACTTGATTTCATTTGCTAAATATTACGGTTTAATCATAACAATTATGAAATAAAACCAAAATAAAATATAAACATCATAAAATTTGAAACCAAAATTTTTTTTACATTCTGGAAAATTTCCAGGAACTATAAAAATAAAAAACATTTGCTCAAAAAATTTAAATTAATTTTATGAACAAATAGCTTTGTATTTAATGGTTTTATCAAATAAAAACATTAGATATAGTAAAATAGTGAAACAAATTATGAAATTTCACCAAGAGTATCAACATCAGAATGTTAAATGTACAAAAAATTTGCAAGACCAGAAATGGACGTTTCAATTTTATGAACATTATAATCTCATATTATTGACTTTTATCGTATAAAAATCAAAGACCATGAAATACATAAGTAAAAGTCACGAAATTTTACATACAATATGTAAGAAATGCATGTGAGATAATATTAAAAGTTCATGGCCAGAATCAATATGCAACTATTTTTAGTTAACTTTTAACTCATAAAATTCATGTTAACTCGGTTTAAACGCCAAAAATCAAAATAAATAGCAAAATAATCCCTAAAATCACGAACTTTAACCACAAACATTTTGAGGTCATTAGGTATACAGGCACCAAAAAGTTTCGTCAGAATCATATTTTAACTCAAAATCTTTGATTTATTAGTTATCTTATAACTTTTATAAAAATGTCCAAAATGAACATGCATGCTACAAGCTATTTCTGATACCAATTGAAAGTCCATAGACCTTAATTAGACTCCTCTAATTATTTACTAAATTACTTTTTAATTTAGTTTGTAATGATCTATGTAACATGCATGCAAATATAAAGACATTTATATAAGAGAAGAAATTTCCTCACATTGGTATGGAAAATATAAGGGCACAACAAGAACTCCTTCTTGTTGTTCTTGAGCTAATAATATGGATGAACACAAGTAATCTCCAAACTAGAAGATCTCCTCTAAGTTTCACCAAGATGAACCAAACAATCTACCCTTATTATTAACTAGATAACAAGATAGATAATATACTACTAATATTAGACTATATTACTACACTAGTAATACTTAGGAAATATTAGTTAATGAGAGTTGTAGTGAGAAGATGAGTTTTGAGAGATGAATGATAAAATAAGCAAGAATGAAGAAGTGAATAAATTGAACAACAATTGCTCAATTTATAGCCACAAGGGCCGGCTCTTTCATCACCCAAGAGTGATTTTTTTCTTCTTATTTTATTGCCATGCAATGTGGTAATGTGTTGTAGTGAATAAAATGATATCATGTTTACTATTCATGTCATAAGCATATGTTGCTTGTGAGTATGAATAAGAACAACCATCATCACCATTGACTTCACCATAACCGGCCATGTGAGCCTCAATTTGATCCATTTTGATTTTTGATATTTGTCCCACAAATACTTATTAATCATATGCTTAATTATCTTGTATAATTAATGTTAATTTGATCATATAACAATTATATGACACAAATAAATGAATAATATGTACTTAACATTTTAAGTAATATTTTACCATTATATCAATATATAATGGGTCCCACAATGCTTAGTTAATTTATTTTACAACTCTTTGTAAATATAATTAACTAATTACCTCTATCTCAAAACCTCAACTAATTTAGTAATTTAACGATTAATTACTAAGTTAAATCTTATTTAATCGTATTAAAATAAGATATAAATTTATTAGTCAATTATCGCATAATTGAAAAATAAACTTAATCGAATTTGAGTTCTTAACTCAATTTCTAACAATTAACTCTCGTACATATCGAATATATGTAATGTACTAATTAACTGTATCGTATACAAATAATTAGTTACTATTTGGATTTCATCCTTTAGGTGTGACCGAAAGGGATCAGTTGATCACCGCCGTCAAACGACAATAACGTCAAACTCTAGTCAGCCAACCGTTATTGATTTACGTTAATCAACTGACTAATCATATATATAGTCAATAAATATCCCAATTATATTCCATAATAAGATTTATTATGTGGCGCACTAT
This sequence comes from Heliosperma pusillum, assembly GCA_022085475.1. Taxonomy (NCBI): domain Eukaryota; kingdom Viridiplantae; phylum Streptophyta; class Magnoliopsida; order Caryophyllales; family Caryophyllaceae; genus Heliosperma; species Heliosperma pusillum. The sequence continues at coordinate 4,350 of JAIUZE010028885.1, forward strand.
TGTGGAGGACACCAACTCCAACAATGCATACCTCTGTTAGTCATATTTTGTGGCTCAATTTGATCAAATTTTGACGGTTTTTTGGTTGGAATTTTAGAGTGTTTTGAGTTTTTTATGTTTAGAAATATGAAAAGAAACCTCTTTCTGCCGCGCTTTTACTCGGACAGGGACAAACCCTGGAGATGCTGCAGAACTTGTTGCGCCCCTTTCATAGATCGCAGCTCATGCTACGCTTATTCCCCAAAGTGATTTCTCTTTAATATGAAAGTTCGTTACAAATTTGTTATTTGTGGGCCCAAATCTTGTGCGCCTCTTCTCCGACATCATATTTAACGTGCTTGGTTCTTTTCCAAGACCCGCGCTTTGACAGGCTTCAAAACCGTCACATGATGTTGTCATCTCAGCAGGGACCCTCTTTCGGACATATAATCCGTGGGCCCGTCTTTTATCATCACGATGTTGCTCGCCACAATCGAGCTGATCCCCCCGGAATGATTCAATCCTGACAGAGTCTTCCGTATATCCAGTGCATCAGTATTTTACATATTTCTTTGAATATATGTTCCTTCAATAAAGGTTCGCCTAGGGACAGAGACAAGCAGATTCTCACATATGATATCTTTTCAACGGCTCACGAGCCTCATAACGCACTCCGTCCAACGGCAGGCGAGCCTCACAGCGCACCTCATCACAAATAAGAAGATGCCTCATGTATGACTCCTTCTTATGGCTGGAGAGCTTTTATACGTAGTCTAATGGACTTTAAACGACCCTCCCCGATGGTCGACAGACTTTAAAATGTTCCCGACGACAGGTCCTTAATTCAGACCCTTTAAGCCGCCTCGCGTCGCTATAGTTGTCACGTTGTAATATTCGATTGACCAGTGATGATTGGGCCGCATGTTTGGTATGCGGAACGATTTATGACAGTTCGTAAGTTTATCATCAAGCGATAGCCCAAGTATTTGTGTCTACCCCTTGGTCTTCATCTACGCACTGGTAAGGTCGTTTTGACAGTCATTAGAGTTAATTTGGAATCCGGGTCGAAAATCGCTTTATTTTCTAGAAACCGTTTTAAAACGCCGAGTCGAAACACTTTAGAATACTCTGGATACTTATTCCATAAATCTTCAAAATTCTATCAATTTGGTAAATTATACAGTATCTCGTATCTTTTTAAAAGGAAGTATAGATCTACCGCAATTCCATAATAGAAACGTGGAAATCTTTCTTCCGTTGGAGGGAACCTCTGGGGAAATAACGCAACAGGTGCTGCACCCCTTTGGAGGATCACAGCTCCTGCTGCGTCCCTTTTCCAGCATGTTTTCCTCGTTTCCAGTATATTTTCGTGATTTCTTTCTAAAGTTTGAGTCATTCCAAAAGTCTTCATATTTTCTAGTATAAATAGAGACCTCTGGTCTCACTTTTTTGGCACACGAGTGTTCCGCTCTTCTCTTCTCTCTTTGTATTCTAAACTTTGATCTAAGCTTTCGACGCCTACGTGCTTCATCAATCGACCACGTAAGCTCAGATCATTCTGGGTACCTATCACGTTGCATGACCGACCAATTTGACCACTACACAATCAACTAATTCGATCAATCAACTTAAATCCTCTCACGAGGGCACTTTCTACGTTTATTCGAGTCGAGCAATCACTAAACGTTAACTTAGTTAATCTCATTTCGTCAAACATGTACGTGTGAGGGTGTGTAAATCCCATCTTTTTTATTTGTTTTTTGTATTTTACGCTTAATTAATGTAAGATTCACGTCAGAAGTAAAATCGAAACCAATTTTAAAACAAAACCTTTTTACAAAACCTTTATTTTACGAAATAGCAGTCATCATATGTCAAGATAAAACGCAGTAGCAGGTGCGCCTCCTCGAAGGGTCGCAACGTCAGCTCCACCTCTTTCAGAGGCTGCCCTGCTCCTACTCTTCTTCTTCTTCCTCTGGTTCCTACGATTTCGTTTTTTTGTCCTCGTTTTCTTATTTTCCTTTCTTTTCTTTGTATATAAGCCGTATTTCAACATAATCTTTCACATAAAACGTTTTGTTCTCTACCTAAATTCCTAGTAATTCGATATTCGCGGGTTTTCGTCTTTAAATAAAAATTGGGTTTTAGAGATTCGATTTGTTCATATCAAGTCTCTAGAATTTGTTATTGATAAACATAATAGTGTAATTAATATGTTAAACCACTTGTACTCGAATTATAGGTTAATAATCAATCGTAAATATACAAAGGAACGTTAACTACTCGCGATGAGAACTCAGCTCAAGAACAGATGCAATGAGCCCCGCGCCTCATCCAGAGGACGCAGCCGTTGTGTTGGAGTAGGTGTCCTCCACAATAGTGCGCCACATAATAAATCTTATTATGGAATATAATTGGGATAATTATTGACTATATATATGATTAGTCAGTTGATTAACGTAAATCAATAACGGTTGGCTAACTAGAGTTTGACGTTATTGTCGTTTGACGGCGGTAATCAACTGATCCCTTTCGGTCACACCTAAAGGATGAAATCCAAATAGTAACTAATTATTTGTATACGATACGGTTAATTAGTACATTACATATATTCGATATGTACGAGAGTTAATTGTTAGAAATTGAGTTAAGAACTCAAATTCGATTAAACTTATTTTTCAATTAAGCGATAATTGACTAATAAATTTATATCTTATTTTAATACGATTAAATAAGATTTAACTTCATAATTAATCGTTTAATTACTAAATTAGTTGAGGTTTTGAGATATAGGTAATTAGTTAATTATATTTACAAGGAGTTGTAAAATAAATTAACTAAGCATTGTGGGACCCATTATATATTGATATAATGGTGAAATATTACTTAAAATGTTAAGTACATATTATTTATTTAATTGAGTCATATAATTGTTATATGATCAAATTAACACTTACTTATACAAGATAATTAACCATATGATCAATAAGTATTTGTGAGACAAATATCAAAAATCAAAATGGACCAAACTAGGCCATAATGGACCGGTTTTGGTAGTACTTACATGGTGATGATTTTGTTCTTATTTTTACTATTTAGTTACTTATGAAAGTGACATAACAAGTAGAAATAATCATCATATATATTATAACACTCCACTCTAATGCATGTGACAAAATTGAGCAAAATAATAGTCCATATTTGGACTATGACATCCGGCCAAATGGCCTATATTATGAACATTTTGTGTTCATTTTATACTTACTTCATTTTGTGCAATTTTGACTCTTCTCTCTAAAAACCTTCCTCTCACTAATAACTCTCATATACTAATATTTCCTAAGTATTACTAGTGTAGTAATATAGTCTAATATTAGTAGTATATCATCTATCTTATTATCTAGTTAATAATAAGGGTAGATTATTTGGTGTCATCTTGGTGCAACTTGAAGGAGGTCTTCTAGTTTGGAGATTTCATGTGTTCATCCATATTTATAGCTCAATAACAACAAGAAGGAGTTCTTGTTGTGCCCATATAATTTCCATATCAATGTGAGGAAATTTCTTCTTTTATATAAATGTCTTTATATTTGCATGCATGTTACATAAATCATTATAAACTAAATTAATAAGTAATTTAGTAAATAATTAGAGGAGTCTAATTAAGGTCTATGGACTTTCAATTGGTATCAGAGCTAGCTTGTAGCATGCATGTTCATTTTGGACATTTTTGTTAAAGTTATAAGATAACTAATAAATCAAAGATTTTGAGTTAAAATACGATTCTGACAAAAACTTTTGGTGCATGTATACCTACTGACCTCAAAATTTTTGTGGTCAAATTTCGTGATTTTAGGGATTAATTTTCTATTTATTTTTATTTTTGGCGTTTAAACCGAGTTAACATGCATTTTATGAGTTAAAAGTTAACTAAAAATAGTTGCATGTTGATTCTGGCCATGAAATTTTAATATGATCTCACATGCATGTCTTACATATTGTATGTAAAATTTCGTGATTTTTACTCATGTATTGCATGTTTATTGATTTTTATACGATAAAAGTCGATAATATGAGATTATAATGTTCATAAAATTGAAACGTCAATTTCTGGTCTTGAAATTTTTTTTGTACATTTCACATTCTGATGTTGATACTCTCGGTGAAATTTCATAATTTGTTTCACTGTTTTACTATATCTAATGTTTTTATTTGATAAAACCATTAAATCAAAGCTATTTGTTCATAAAATTAATTTAATTTTTTTGAGCAAATATTTTTTATTTTTATAGTTCCTGGAATTGTTCCAGAATGTACAAAATTTTTGGTTTCAAATTTTATGATGTTTATATTTTATTTTGGTTTTATTTCATAATCGTTATGATTAAACCGTAATATTTAGCAAATGAAATCAAATCGATCTAATTAATGACGAACAAAATTAGTAGTGACTAATTTTGAGTTCTAAAACAGTTTAGTTAATTAGTTTGAATTTAAATGCGATTTAAATGTTGATAGTGATTTTTAATGGTTAAAAATCAATAAATCCCGGAAAGAAATCGAGCTACAATGAGCATGAATTGAACTTAGGACGATTTTGGCATGAATTTTGCAGCAATTTATTTTATTTATGTTTGAATGAATGAATGTCATTTATTAAATAATTTATGCAAAGTTTGTACCTAGTATGGCTTAGTTATTTTTTATCGTTATTACCCGTAATGTAAGGGAATAACGGTTTGGTTGTAATTTTATTGCGATCTCGTATCGCCGGTTTGTATAATTTAATAATTTTATTTTATTGTATAAATGTATAATAGGAATTTGTATATTTGTACATTTGTAATTATTTTTATGAAGACCGGTGACTCCCTCAAGACGGTGCCATTTTGGAAGATGTTTCAAGTGAAGAGGCGAGGGACCAAGGAGTTGGTTTCCGAATTTGTAACTATCTAGTTAATTTTGATTAGCTAGGTGGCCATACTAGGATTTTATTGTTGCTTGATTGCTTGCTTTATTTTCGCTCATGCCAAAATCGTCACACATGCATTTATTTTACCGTGATTGTCAATTCAACGTTATTCACAATTCACCGGACTTAGTATCGCTTATAGGGGGGAATTAAAACAAATGACAAAGACCTCTCACATTTAAACTTAAAAATTGAGATTTAGACTTACCAATTAGTAACACCTATGAACCCCGTGTTCATTAGGGCTACCACGCTCGTGGGTCCCTTTTTACCTCGGGTAAGTAGGGTGATGCGATCACAAGCCAAAATTGGATTGGACTCAACGAGATAAGCGTTATCTTGGGACTAGGAGATGGATTTAGTTGAAATCCGTCAACCAAGAGTTCTAAGTGTAGAATTAGTCAAGTATTGAGTTACCATTTTTAGATAAAGGTAGCAAGCGATGACTATTTTTGTCTAAATATGGGTCTTGGAATCACTTATATAATTTCATGAGGGGTCATTATATGATTGACTTATTAAAATTGTTTTTACAAGTAAAATATATATAAGCAATGAATGTTTATTTTCCGTTGATATTTATTTTTTATTCGCGCAATGACAATTATTTTTCTTCTATGAACTTATAAATCCGTTCAATCGTGGAAAAGGTTTCCATTATTTTATACGGTAGCATTTTGATTGCAATCTCCGAATATACCACCGTAGCTAAAGACAAAATGAATTTTATCTTTTGATCCTCATATTCACCATTGCAAATGTCTCTTATGAAGAGTAAATGAATAAGTCACACTTAGTCAAAAGCGTTTTTGAATATTTTGTGACGCCTTCTTATAACAATGGTACATCAATTTTTGCTCCAAAGAAACTATTTGTATTTTGGTATGTCG
>JAIUZE010028889.1:0-19851 GCA_022085475.1 Heliosperma pusillum
AAACGCACTAGCACCGTGTACATGGCAAGTATGATTAAAAGGCATCCACGGGAGAAAAACATTCCCTAAACGCATATACGATTCAATTCATTTCGTATATGTAGACTAATTTCCTCCTGATAGAACGACGATATAAATACCCGGTCCTAGTCTAAATCTGGCCAGACTCCCAGAATCGCATTTTCCGAATCGACAAGCGATGACATTTCGCATCCAAGACTCGGTCAATCAAAGACGCCGAGTACCCCAAATTCGGTCGATATAATTCACGAAAGAGGCGAAAAAGAGCTCGAGCCACATAACAAGCGGTACGCTACATGCAAATAACACCACCTCGCAAGTACACAACATTTGACGGCCGGGTCGATCAACGCAAAGCGTTCGCCTCCCAACAACGTCGTCGTATGCCCACTAACACATGCAATTAAACAGTAGGATACATCCCCGTTGCGACATTCCAGCCTTATGAACGTGGAGGTAGCCAAGGGAATGAGAGTATAAAGCACATAACAAAATAGTGCTCAAACCGTAACCTTTGTAAAAACCGACTCAAAGTGGGACATAGCAAAAACCGTCACAAAACATGCGATACAAGCGAATGGAATATCATATATTCAAAACATTAATATTATAAGTCATTACGTAAATTTATACGATAAACGAACCATGGGAACTATTATAAATTACGAATTTAGAGAATTATAAGAAACAAGTCCAGCGTGTTGCCGGCCGGTCAGTGGACCGGCGGCCGGTACCCCGGCTTGCGCCTCATGCATAATACAAAAATCACAAAGAAAAGGCAGCGTGCTCCAGGCCGGTCTGGGGGCCGGCGGCCGGGCACCCGGCCAGGAGCACCTCTACACAAAAAAAATACAAAATCACTACTGATGTGTTCCCAGCCGGTGGGCAGACCGGCGGCCGGGTACCTGGCTGGGAACCCCAGTTCACCCGAGAGCCTTCATTACTCATTCAATCATTTTCAATTTTCATAATTCACTTCTATCAATTATCAACAATCAATAATCATCATCAACAATCATCAACTAACAACAATCATCATCAATAACACAAATCCTAAGCTTTCTAATCGTATTCCAAATACTAATTCTAACATAGAAATCATGTAAAACACGTAAATGATATCGAGTAACCCTTCACCGTTACCTGTACACGTCTTCAAACGATTTCTAAGTCTTCCTAGTCTCCACCTACAATTAGATAATAAAAGATGAATATAATTCCCCTTTGAGAAAGACGGATAAATTGAAAAGCGAGAAAGACGGTAATTTTATTACCAATACGGATAGGGGAAGTTAAGAGGGGAAGAATAAGACGAACTTACGTGAATTTGAGCGAGAACCGAACGAGTTATGACGAATCTAAGCTTGGAAGAAATGGAAACTAGGTTTTATGGGGTTTTCTTAGAGAAGAAGAAAGAAATGAGTTGTGAGGGAAAGTTAGGTTAAAGGGAGTATAAGAAGAGAGTGAGTGGAAAAGTCAAGAAAAGTCAAAGACGACTTAAGACGAGATTCACTTGAAATTTCGCGTGATACCCAAATACGAACTCGGAAATTCTTAATTAGACACGGAAAATTTAATTCTAAACTAAAACTAAATTTCGCTGAAAAGTATCCGTATAATATTTTTAAAATACAAATAGGGTACATTTGCGGGTGTTACAATAATCATCCCATCCAAATGCAATTCCCGACTAGTAGTTTTAAAGTACAATGAATCAAATCCTGAAACAACTTAGGGATAGGTAAAATGCAATACATGGATGAGATTTACACGACGGCGTGGTATTAAGGACTTCACATGGACATTTCGACTCTTGCATGATCTTTAAATGGCATTGAAGTTCTCACGGGATAACACTCACACTCATGAAATGAATATGGCAAATATATATATGTGAATGACATTATGCTATCAACGACTCAAGAGAATGCGCCCCCAATCTAGTATGGTAAACATTCTAAATACCACACGACAATGCTAAATAAGAATGCACAAAAAGAAGCCAAGAGAAGACTAGGGGTAATGGCTAGAAGGTGGACAAACAAGTTTGGATATGTGGAGCTAAAGGTCAAGCTAACAACCATCCAAATAAGCAAAAATTGCTAAAAAACAAAACAAAACCAATCCCATAGCAATAGCCCATTGAACCAAAGCAGCATATGGCTCAAATTAATACTTTTACAACACAAAAATGAACTTCCCAATTCAACTACTTAATACATATGGAAGTATCATTCTAATCTCTTTTTCTTCTTTCTACTTTTCTTTTCATCTTTCTTTTTCATTTTTTTTAAGTTTCTTTCTTTTCATTTTCTATCATTTCTTTTCAATTCTTTTCTTTCTTCATTTTCCAAAACCATAATGGGAATCAGTAATCCCGTCAACTTCACATCATCAACAATATTATAATATAAGACAAATCCCATGACAAGAGCACCATAAACTCACCAAGATGGTTACTAGCTCAACATGGTAGGCAATTTGGAATGTAGCTAAAAACAAACATGGGGTAGCATATAATGAGAAAAGGCTCAATGTGGGTGATGCATCTGAGAAAGTATAACAACAAGGCTTCATGTGCAAACTATCATATCATATCTAGGAAGAAGGAACAAATGTCATACTTGTGCGTTTTCATGTAACGCACACCAAGAGGAGAAACTACACACACCTAGATGAGACCGGGTATATATGCACCGGCCATTGGAGGGTCTACCTTACCATATATGTAGCTTACCAATGTCAAGATCAAGTTTATTTTGTCCAAAAATCCATCCCTCACCCACTATGTCAAGACATCCCCATGAATGCAAAATCCCGACAATAAAGCATGATTCACTAGCTTAAAAGAACTACAATATAGGAAATGCAAGGAGGAATGACATTATGCAAAGGACAAATGGGTGGACACAACATCAAACTTTTACTTTCAATCTTCAAATTTTTAGATTAGATTTCTCCTAACTAGACTCACTAAATCCCTCCCCCAAGCTAGATCACACATTGTCCTCAATGTGAGATACAACGATGGACAAACAAAAACCAACAAGAGGAAATGGGATGACACATCCGATAATAAAGGAATGAAAGAAAGCATACTAAAGTGTAGAAGCCTCCCCCAAGCTATCTTGAAAACGGGGTAGTCCAATCCAAGTAGCAAAGTACCTGCAAAAGACAATCTACTACAAACTAAATGTCTAAATGTCTAACTATTACAGCGAAATTGAAATATCAATTGTCCAAAAACTGTAAATTGACAAAAACTAGTTTATTCTAATGAGTATCCTTTGTCGTCTAAAAAGCATGTCAAGGCCCTTAGAAGTTGATCATGTTCATGCGCATGAGCAATACAAAAGCAAATGTAAGCAATTAATAAGATATAAGCATGAAAGATCAAAGGTTAGGAAAGATAAATCTTATCAAAATGCGCATTAGAGATTTCAAAGAGAACCACCGTACTACTCCACTTGTCAGCAAGAGAGGGAGCATCATGCTTAAGACCATAAAAAAAACCGTTAGTGCACAGATTATCATTATAATTGGTCTCAAATTGGTATGAAAACTCAAGGTGGTAGGACTCATCAAAAATTGGGGGTTCATCCCAGTTAACCTCTAAATTAGTAGCACTAAGTCTTCCAACAACCTTAAATGGATCAACTATTTCCCATGTAAAAGGATTCACAAAGGTTTCAAATGACTCGGGCAAAACCTTATCCCTTTTATAACAAACGGACCCAACATCATCCATGGTAATTGTGGCATCTACTACAAGGTCAATGTCATCAACATGAGTCTCTAAATGGTCAATTGGAATGATACTAGGGGGACTTTCAAGAGAGAAAGTAGGACCATCATCATCGTCATCCAATAAATCAAAATCATTAGGGTGAAAAGACTCACATTGGGAGGGTGGAAGACCACAAATAGTAATTGATCGCGCCATTTCTTCAAGCATTTGTTGGCAACGAACCAGACGTGCATGGCGTTCCTCTTTGCGTTGGGCTAGCATTTGTTGCATTTGTTGCATAGCGTTCCTCTTCGAAACCCGGCGAGGAAGGTTGTTGGCAAACTACCTCTTCACATTGAGAAGCCATGAAATTAAAGAAATTCCAAAGCTCCTCCCCTCTCTTGTAGTACACACTACCACAACTCATGTAAGAAGCCAATTCTCGTGTCTCAAAATTCATGCTATCAAGTAGAACTTGACCCATGTAATCCCAATCAATGACTTGTCCGAGGGACATGAGATGATCACCATATTTATAAAACCAGTTAAGATAGTCATGTAAAGGCTCATCCTTGCGTTGTGGGTATCGAAATCCATAGTTATTCATTATGTAATGCCAAAATTAGATAGTTTCCATACCTGAAAAAGAAACTAAAACTACAAGAAAACCGTGAGAATGGTCTCAAGGAACAAGTGTTCCTCGAGACAAAAGAAAACAAGATAAAATTCAACAACTAATAGCAAACAAAACCGTGCTCCCCGGCAACAGCGCCAAAATTTGATAGGCTATCGCACACCTAATCAAAGATAAATACCTAGATACAAATGAATGTAGTAATATGCGTCGAACACAAGGAGACAGAAGTTGCTAGCAAGTTGTTATGGAGTGAATTATATAAAATTCGGTTATCGATTGGTTTGGTTGGGTTTATGAAACAATAATAATAATAAAGGAAGAGTCTAGGGAGTTCGGGTCACACATGCAAATTATGTAAACGCTCAAGTTAAACTAGGAAATTGATAATAACGATAATTTTTTAGGCTAAAGACACCCACCTCTCGATATTAGTGTCAACCATAGGTCGAGTCCTAACGAACTCTCGCTATGGCTAGGTCGATCTACTAACACATGCTTAGTTTAATTCAATTCCGTGCCTCTCAACTTATAGAATGAATTAACGAATTTAATCAAGGATTGTGATCAATAATCAAAGACTAACAATACAATGCAAGCATGTGATAGAAACACCTATTTGATATCATAACATCTCATTTCAACAATTGCAAATATTATTTATGCATGGCTTCCCTAATTCCTTAGACAAAGTAACTACTCTTGCATAATGATAACTAGTCAAATAACAAATGATAAGTAAACATGATAACTAACTAATAATGGAAATGACAAAGGAAATAACAAATCAATACAAGAAATAGAATTACATCAACAAAGGAAATGAAACTTGGAATTGAAGAACACAATGGAACTAATTAACTTGCAAATGAACTTGTAATATAAATTGAAATACTTTAAGAAATTATTTGTAACAACTAATGGAAACTAAACTATTCTAAACCTAATCTAATGACTAATGACATTATGTAAAAGAGTGTTTTTAGAGTGTAGAATGATGTACAAGATGATGTACAAGATGCCAAAAAAGATATCCCTAAGTGTCGAGGTCCCTCTCCTTTATATAGGGAGAGGGACTTGAAACGGAAACATTCCACAGACCCTAAACCCTGTGACGAGCTTAAAAGCGGTGTCGCTAATTCCACTAATTAGCTACGATCAAATAACAATTTATAACTCCTAAACAAACACAAACTATGTTAAACAAAGGTAGTAAATGGTAAGAATAGGGTCGAACCCAAGAGAAGGCGGTATTAACTAAATTAATCTAATCTAGACTCTTGCTAAAAACCAATTAACAAACTAATTACTAACTAATTACTCTAATCACAAATTAAGACACTAATTAAGACAAAAGCTTAAATTAATTACAAACTATGATATTCACAATGACAAAACATGTAGGATAACATATAGGGAGAAAGTTTGACATGAGAATTGATTAGCAAGTCTAAAATTTGCAATAAAAACTAAAGATTCAAATATTCAAATATGGAGAAACAACTTAGTGTAATTTTCCCAAGTTCCCAACAATTAACAAAGTAAAGACTCTTCCTTTCCTCTCTTCTCTAATTATCTAATACAAGTTTCTAAGAAATTAGCCAACATGGATTAAACCAACCAAGGATGACCCTTTACAACTAAATTTACACCCATTAAAACATGAGCCCAAATCAAAGATGCAAGCTTTATGAACAAAACCAAAGAAACAAGCTAGAACCATGTTATAAAACACTAAACCATGTTCTTATTACACAATAAACCAAATTTCACTCAAAAGATTCCAACTTTAAACCAAAGTTACAATCTTTCAAGGTTGCTTCAACAATATCAAGACAAATTAACCAAATTTATCTAGACAAAGCAATAATTAAACAAACACTTGCTAAGATGGTTAGTCTCAACAACAATTCATTCAACAATGGAATTTAAACATGAGAAAATGGAATTAAATAGAGAAGAAGAGGTTCAAAAGGTCTTACAATGCTAAAAGGAGAGAACTTGTTCCAATTACACTAAGCAATGGAAAATTAGCTACCCATAATCCAAATATTACAACCCATTATGAAGTTCAACCAAATTACAAAACCAAAATGAAGAACAAAACTTGAGAGAATTCTAATGTGTTGTGTTGTAGAATGTTGTATTCAATGTTGTGTGCTTCTCTCTCTACAATTTGGCTCTTTTATACCCTTGGCTCCGGAAACCTAGGGCCTTGAGAATTGGGCCTCAAAATGACAAGACGGAGAATGAAGGAACGCATGCTTGAGACCAGGACGCTGGCAGCGCCCACGAACGATGGCAGCGTCGTGGGACGCTGGCAGCGTTCCCTGGCTTGACTTCCATTGACTCTTTGGACTTGGTCTTCTTGCATTGATGATTTGCTTGTAGCCCACTCCAATTGTCGGGTTTGGGTCTCGGGTTTGACTTTGACTTTTGTTGACTTCCGGGTTTGACTCTAAAAGTTGACTAAAAATACTAAATAACAACATATTTACAAGCACTAAGGTTAGCATAAAACGATGCTAACGACCCGTAAAAAGTATAATAAACGAACCTAATAAATACTACTAGACACAACACATTTAGGTGTTGTCAAATACCCCCACACTTGGACTTTTACTCGTCCCGAGTAAAACTCGAGATTAGCACGACAAACACTAGTCCAAACATAGCATGTGAAGGTAATGACCTCTCTTCCCTCACCACTACCTTCTTATAACTCCCTCAAAACACAACAACCTATTAAAAGAAAATGACTCAAAGTTGTTTTAACACACTCTTCCCTTACCACTTCCTACTTATAACTCCCTCAATACAAGACTCAACACACCACCAACTCCGACTCATCTAACCGCAACTCCTCCCTTCGTATACCTCCCAAGAATGTAGTATGACCATCTTTGCCTTATCCCAAGGCATAGCGAGATAGCTCTCATCACCAAACTCCATGCAACTCCACTTCTTATATCACCCCCTTATTACTCCACAAGTGTATAACATGGTTACTTGGTTGGCCCCAAACTACACAATTCGCACAACCAAGCAACCAACAAAAGAAATCCACCGCTTTGGAACCAAATTTGTGACTCAAAGAAAAATAAAAAGAAATCCTAAGCTAACCTCCTTCCAAATTCCTCCTTATTTCTCCCTTCTTTTCCCTCCAAAAATCCTCATCATAGGAAGTATTTTGCTCAAAAAAAATATTTTCTTTTTCTTTTTTCATTATTTTTTTCTTGAAAATCCCTCATTTTGCCTAAGTTGCCCTTTCGGGTTTTCACCTTAGCTTTTCCTTTCCCCTCATTGGTGGCTCGCAACTCGATTTTTCATTTTGCCCGGAATGCCCTTTCGGGTTTTCATTCCGTCCTCGGCCACCTTCCCAATTTGGCCTAGGTGCCCACCCTTGTGGGTTTTCCGTTTTTCACCTAGCCGGGATTTTCAATTTTTTTTCTTTTTTTTCTTTTTTTTTTCTTTTCTTTTTCTTCCAAAACAAAGCAAAACAAAACAAAATGCAACAAAACAAAACAAATATATACAATCCTCTCCCCCACACTTAAATTATATAATGTCCTCATTGTAGGGTGGGATGCTTTATCATGGTTTTTCAAAATGAGAAGAACCCGAGGCACCTCCTCGGTTTCTCCTCCGCTATTGGTGGATTGAGCCTCCTTTGGGGTTGTCGGACCAGTTTGGCATTCACTGCAAGTCTTATCTTGTGCTTGCAAGTCACCGGGCTTATTCCCTTGAGGTCCGCTATGCTCCACCCCAATGTATCTCTATGTTTGTGAAGCAATGCTACCAATTTGCCCTCTTGTTCCTCGTTGAGTGTGCTTCAGATAATAAGAGGTATGGTGTGATTGTCCCCTAAGAAGATAAATTTTAGATGACTTGGAAGGGTTTTCAACTCGACCTTCGGGGGCTTCACAATTGAGGGAAAGAGCTTGTGGAGGGGTACGCTCAAAGTAAAGAGCTTGGATAGGCTCTCCATACCAGGACGCTGCCAGCGCTGGGGGACGCTGGCAGCGTTGAGAGACGCTGGCAGCATCCTGTGGCGCTGCCAGCGTTTTCCATTGAAGTCTCCTGTTTTCAGCACCTCGATGATGTTGAGTTCTTCATAAATGTCTGGTGGCTCTTCTTTCTCTAAGTCCATGAGATGTTCCTGCACATTGACTGACAACAAAGAACGCAAATCCTCTACTTCCACATTGTTAGTCAGGGCCACCTCAAGTGGGTCCCTATCACATACTTTGTACATTTGATGCACCAAAGGCTCGAAAATATATAAGAAGAAACAAGATTGATCATCACTAGGGTGTCAAATAGAGTCATAGATATTATAGGTCAATCTCTTTCCTTCAAACTCCATTGTCAAACATCCGTTTGATACATCAATCTTTGTCCTAGAGGTTTTCATGAATGGCCTACCAAGGAGGAGGGGAGTGACACTTGAACTAGACTCTATGTCTAAAACATAGAAGTCCGCCGGGAAGACAAGGTTATCCACCTCTACTAGTACATCCTCTATCAAGCCTTTGAGATAGACACTAGACCTATCGGCTAATTGAATAACCACCCCGGTCTTAGACAAAGGTCCTAAACCTAGGGTCTCATAGATGGATAGGGGCATGACGTTAATAGAGGCTCCAAGGTCTAACATGGCACGTTTGAAACTTTGCCCTCCAATGGTGCAAGGGATGGTGAACATGCCCGGGTCTCCACATTTTTTTGGTAAGTTTTGCTTGAAAATTGCCGAAACATGCTCACTCACCCTAACCTTATGGGCTCCTTTCTTAGGCTTTCTCTTAGGAGTACAAAGTTCTTTCAAGAACTTTGCATACCTAGGGACACTATTTAACAACTTATAAAGAGGAATGTTTACCTCACACTTCCGGAAAGTTTCATACAAGTCGTTCTCCTTGTCATACTTCCTTGTGCTTGTCAAAGCACTAGGAAATGGGGCTTCTGGTATGTATTCCTCTACCACATCATCATCAATAATGTCTTTACCCCTCTTTGAAGTGTCTCCCTTGGGGTCCTTGCTTGTGGATAGCTCCTCATGACCAATTACTAACTCTCCTTGGTGTTCAATTTCCAAGGTCTCCATCTCAAGGTTCTTCATTTTCTCCTTGCCTTTCCCAAGGGGGTGTACCTCCAACTCTTTGCCTCCCCTTCAGGTCATGGCACTAACATTCTCCCTAGGTCGTGGAATGGTTTGAAATGGGAATCTTGTGGAGCTTGAGGCTTGAGATTTTGACATATTGGAAGCTATTTGAGATAGTTGGATTTCCAAGTTGCTCACCCTAAGGTTGTTTGCCTCCCTATCCTTCCTTGCCTCTTCTCTATCTCTCCTTGCCTCCTCTTGAATTCTCCTTGCCTCCTCTTGAATTCTCCTTGCCTCCTCCCTATCTTTCTCTTGATTGGCAAGGAGTGTTTGCAAGATATCACTCAAGTTCCCTTGAGAAGAAGAATTTCCTTGAATGGGGCCTTGGTTCGATTGTCTTTGAGCCTTGTTTTGAGATTTAGAGTTGCTTGGAAATTTGAATTGTTGGGCCTTTGATTGTTGTAAATTCCTTGTGGGTTTTGTTGGAAATTGGAGTTCCGGTTTTGGGTGGGATTTTGGGCTCTCAAATGATTGAATTGACCGTTTTCAAAGCTTTTCGACTTGTCCCCTTCCCATCCCAAAAGGTCAAGGTTCCCCGCTTGGTTGTACACTCCCCCTTCATTTGGGTTCCTTGAATTGTAATTCCCATCCCCTATAGCACTCACACTTTCCATAGTTGCTCCTTGTTCAATCATGATGTAGCATGTGTTGGTGGCATGGTCACCCCCACAATATGAGCATTCAATCGGTTTGGGGTGTTGAGAGAATGAATTACCTTTGTTAACAACCAAGTTTGACATCATACTCTTAAGTTCACTCATTTCTTGGATGATCATGTGGTTTTGAGATGCATAAGGATTCTCCATGGAGGATACATTCCTAGAGCTTACTCCTCTTTCACTCTTTCTTCCATAGCTTCTTGTGTTCATTGCCAATTTTTCGATAATATTGTTGGCCTCCGCCACATTAAGTGTATCAATTCCACCTCCGGTGGCGGCAATGATCATTCTTTGGTCATTTTGGCACAACCCCTCATTGAAAGCTGTCAACAAATCATCTCCCGACATGCCATGGTATGGGCATCTTGCCACGAGACTTTTGAAACGCTCCCAATAATCATAAAGGGTCTCCCCCATTCCTTGCTCAATGGTAGTGATAAGCTTCTTGGAGTGATTGTGTCTTGAATCCGGATAATACTTTTCAAGAAACTTTTTCTTCAAGCCCACCCACGTGGTAACGGAGTGAGCCGGAAGGCAAAAGAGCCATTCTTTCGCGGCATCTTGAAGAGAAAACAGAAATGCCCTTAGCTTGAATTGATCTTCGGTCACTCCTTGGGGAATAGCACCTTGGCAAATCATATGAAATTCGGCCAAGTGTCTATTAGGGTCATTCCCCACCATGCCATGGAATCTAGGTAAGTTGTGGACGAAGAAACCCTTGAGCTCAAAGTTCACATCCCCCATGGGAGGATATGCAATACAAAGTGGTTGCTCCTCATAATTCCTTGCCCGAATCTCACCAATTGTCCGATTATCCTCCATATTGGGTGGGTAAATGACGTTCAATGGAGATGGTATCCTAGGTGGTGACTCAAACACTTCCTCCGGTTGTTCTTGAAAAATATTGTTTTCCAATTCCTCCTCACTAGGTTCCCTCCAAAAAGGCCTCCTATAAAGGGGGTTTGAAAATAACCAATTTGATATGCTACTTGAAAATGGATCAATGTCTTGGTCACCAATTTCCTCTTGTGACCTAGGCATAAACTTCTAAAACAACTCAACAACAAAAATTAGTAACTTCAACACAAAGTAACCTATAAGCTAAGAAAATTTTGAAAAATAATCTAAACAAGTTATTACACAAACAAGAGTTTCAATTTGATATTTAGCTATATTGCCTT
Source organism: Heliosperma pusillum (assembly GCA_022085475.1). Lineage (NCBI taxonomy): Eukaryota > Viridiplantae > Streptophyta > Magnoliopsida > Caryophyllales > Caryophyllaceae > Heliosperma > Heliosperma pusillum. Next base: position 11,384 of record JAIUZE010028889.1, read on the forward strand.
CCCCGTCAACGGCGCCAAATTTGACGAGCTTAAAAGAGGTGTCGCTAATTCCGCTAATTAGCTACGATCAAATAACAATTTATAACTCCTAAACAAACACAAACTATCTTAAACAAAGGTAGTTAATGGTAAGAATAGGGTCGAACCCAAGAGAAGGCGGTATTAACTAAATTAATCTAATCTAGACTCTTGCTAAAAACCAATTAACAAACTAATTACTAACTAATTACTCTAATCACAAATTAAGACACTAATTAAGACAAAAGCTTAAATTAATTACAAACTATGATATTCACAATGACAAAACATGTAGGATAACATATAGGGAGAAAGTTTGACATGAGAATTGATTAGCAAGTCTAAAATTACCAATAAAAACTAAAGATTCAAATATTCAAATATGGAGAAACAACTGATAAGTGAATATTTGTATGATTTTAACCCCCATTTTAGCTCGGTTTTGTATATCATTTGTGCTTTGTTAAGCCATTTTATGAGCTAATATCGTCTTCTAGGCGAATTCCTATGTTCTAACCTGTTTTGTAGGGAAAGTGACGTTTCTACGCCCTTTTTCTATATTCCCGAGCATTTGCCTAGAACCCGACGATTTGAAGAAGCAAGCTTGACCAAGTGAAAGGCATTTCAAGAAAGTTCACCAATTCAAAGAAAGAAGAAGTAAAGACGATGTCGCAGTTGTCGGAAGATCAATCAGTTAGGCGAAGAATTCATCGCTTTACATCAAACCCTATCAACAAACCCGACTCAAGAGGTCAAGGGGGATGTTGGAAGTCAAGTCATATGCAAAGGGAGATGAAACGAGAGTCAAAGGACCTAGATGACAACTTACCCGATCGGGTAAGTGTGTACCCGATCGGGGATCCCTGCTGCTTCGAGCAAATTGCTTCAACTTCCTTCTTTTGTCCTATATGTTCAATGCTCGACCCCTTCCCCACGAAACCCTAATGCTATATAAAGGATGCTCCAGCCACAACATCAACACACAATCCTCTTCACACATCTCTTCTACATCCTCGTTAGAATAATCTTTTCTCTTCTCTTTAGTTTAAAAGATCTAGTTTAGATCATTTTCTTCTTTTGTCTTTAGTTCTTAGTTTATTTATGTCCTTTCTACATCAAAACCTTAGCTTAGATCAATAAGAATTTCAATCTTTGTAATCTACTTTGTTGGGTTCAAGTGTTGTAATTCAAGGAACGATTATTCTATGCGAGGGATTTCTATTATTGTTATCACTTTCGTTGTTGATCGTCACCTAGGTATTTCTATTTTATCTCTTGTTTTAAGTCCTTATTGTTTTCTATTTGATTGTTATTTTCCATACATATTATCTTAGATTCATTTTTGTGTTGTTATAATCGTAATTTCATTTCTTAGATTATCAATTAGCGTTGTTATTATCGCCACATAGAGAGTCTTAAACTATTGTCAAAATCAACTAAACATGTCTATCCTAGTTTTCATTATCACCATCATCTTAGATATAAACATTATCATGAGTGAGTAGTCACCTTTCTAGGGTGTAGGGTAGCCATGTTAGATTGATTAAAAGATGATAATTGGATAAAAGAAATTGTGCTTTTAAAACATTGTGTCTATGCATGTTTGGACTATAACGATAGTTGACGATTCCTGATCAAAATCATTGACTAGAATGGAATTCTTTTCCAAGGTAGAGATACGTGAATTGAATAGACAAAGCATGACATGGTGGATTAAGACCTAGTAAATTGCCTAAAAGCCTGCTAGACCATCTGATCTATGATTCTAATGAACACATCATTCTTACGAACTCACAATGAATTATTTGCATGTCCTAAATCCAATTTCATCAATATGTCAATTTACATGTGTGAACTTACTTCCCTAGATGCTTTTCATTATTGTTAATTCATCATTTGCTTTATTGCTTTCATCTTCAATTGCTTTTATTTTGTTTTCATTTATGCTTTTTGTTAGTATAGACATCATAATCCCAAAACCCAGAAACTCGTTAGATAAAACGCCATTGCGAGACACTTCACATTCTATAGGAAACACCATCTCCCTGAGGATCGACCCCTACTTCCCTAATTACATTAAATTGTTATTAGCCTAGTCTGGGTAAATTATCTTTGTATCAGGCTTGCGACAGGCCGGATCAAATTTTGGCGCCGTTGCCGGGGAGCACGGTTTAGTTTTCCTTTTTCTTGTGATTTTTATCGCAATTAGTTTTATCTAGTCTTTAGGAACCCAAATTCCTTTAGACATCTCTTGATTTTTCATCTTAGCTTTCCAATCTTATGCCCAGATCTTCTAGACTAGGGACCCCTATCTCTTTAGACCCCGAACTAGAAAGGACTCTGCGTAGGAAACTAAAGCTATTCAACGAAATCTCAAAAGCTTATGATACTTCAAGTTTAGATCGTATTCGTGAGAAATACTCGGATATTTGATCTAATCTCGAAGTAGAATAAGATCCATTCTCATCTCCATTCTCAAAAACCAATCAACTTTCAACCAACATCCATCTTCATCTTCACAAAAGAAAATGGTTCGAATTTCAGACCATTCCAAACCCACTGCAGATACACTTCCAAGGGGTATTGCTACACCCCAAATCACTGCCCAAAACTTTGAAATCAAACCTGCCTTCATCAATCTAATAGAAAGACGTCAATTTGGTGGCAATGCCACAGAAGATCCCAACCTTCATATTCAAAACTTCTGTGACTATTGCTCCACGATTAGACAAAATGGAGTATCCCAAGAGCAGATTAGGGAAATGCTCTTTCCCTTCTCTTTAACAGGAAAGGCAAAACTCTGGATCAATAGCCTTGACCGAGTTGCCTTAGGAATAGCCGACTAGGATGGTCTAGCTCTTGCTTTCTATCAAAAGTACTTCCCACCAGAACGAACCGCACTCTTACGAGGTCAAATCACTGGATTTCGTCAGAGAGGCGATGAAAGCCTTTATGAGGCATGGGAAAGGTACAAAGAATTACAAAGAGAATGCCCTCATCATGGCCTTGATTCATGGTTCTTAGCTATCACCTTCTACAACGGTTGTTGTGGCGAATAGCGTCGTATCCTCGACTCCGCTAACAATGGTCGTTTCGATCAAATCGATGTAGAAATAGCTAGTACCACTATCGAGTCAATGGCAATCCACGACTCTCAGTATAGCAACTCACGTGCTATGCCACTCAAAACCAAGCAGGACGATTCAAGTAAAGTAGCACTCCTAGAAGCCCAATTAGCCCTTCTGCAGCAACAAGTAGGAAGCTCTTCCCAGTCCAAGGAACATGTCAACGTCACTAACCACGTGGTGGTATGTGAGACATGTGGGGTTGGAGGACACAATTTTCAAGAATGTAGGAGTCCTTGAGAGCAAGTCAATGCCTATCAACCATATAGGCAGGACAATGCTTTCTCAAACTTCTATAACGAGAACACAAAGAACAATCCTTTTTTGTCCTACAAAAGCACCAACATTCAGAATCCCCACCATCAGATTCAACAACCATTCATACCACATCAACAGAAGCCTTACAATCCACCTGGTTTTCAAAACCAGAGACCTTCATTCCAACCTAACTTCAATCAACCTTATCAACACCAACCTCAACACCAACCACCCCAAAATCAAAGCCAACCCAATGACTCAAGCTTGAGCAAGATTGAATCCATGCTTCTCCAAGTTGTTCAAAAACAAGATTCAATGTTTTCTCAACTTCAAAAGAGTGATCAAGCTCAAAGTGCTGCCATCAAGATGCTTGAAACTCAAATGGCCCAATTGGCTGCCTCTAACACGCAAAGAAAACAAGGCCAACTCCCACCTCATGGTGAGCAACCGAGGGACACCGCTAATGCTATCACCCTTAGGAGTGGTACCACTTATAAGGAACCTCAACTACCCAAAGAACCAATAGTTGAGCCAACACAAGTAGAGAGCCAAAAAGATTCCCAACCATCCACCGCTAAGGAAGCAAAAAACAAACCTGAAAAGAAGGATGAACCTGAAAAGGAACCCATCAAAATCCAAGTTCCATTTCCCCAACCTTTGAGGAGAAATCATAAGGAAACCCAGTTTAGCAAATTCATGGAAGTAGTCAAAAACTTCCAAGTAACGGTTCCCTTCACTGAATTAATCACTCAAATCCCTTCTTACACGAAATTCATGAAGGATATCTTGACTAAGAAAAGGACTTTAGATGATGTTGAAATCATAACATTCACAGCTGAGTGCAGTGCTTTATTGCAAAATAAGTCCCCTTCTAAGTTAAAGGATCCTGGTAGTTTCTCTATACCTTGGACTATAGGTACCTACACAATCGATAAAGCTTTATGCGATCTAGGTGCTAGTGTAAGCGTCATACCCTATTCCATCTGCAAAAAGTTGAATATGGGAATTCTTAAATGCACCAGTATCACTCTGCAAATGGCAGACCGTTCTCTAAAACAACCTATGGGAGTTTTAGAAGATGTGCCTGTCAAAGTAGGGAGGTTTTTCATTCCCGTCGATTTCATTGTGTTAGACATGGCTGAAGATTCGCAAATCCCTATCATTTTAGGAAGGCCATTCTTACACACTGCCGGAGCAGTAATCGATGTCAAGAATGAAAAATTGACACTAGAAGTAGGTGATGATAAAGTCACCTATAACTTAAACAGTGCAATGAAAAGCCCTATGCTTGAAGAACCTTGCTGTTTCCTTGATATTGTCGACTCAATTATTGATGAATCTCTGTATCCATCAATAATCGAGGATCCTTTAGAAGCAATCTTGTTGCTGGAGGATATCTCTGAGAACGACAATTTCGAGATCAGTGAGCTGGAAAAGGACTTGACTGGAAGGGAGATACCGTTAGAAAAAGTTCAAAAGTTCATAAGCTTAATTGATACTCCTGCCAAGGCAGAAGTACATAAACCTGAACTTAAACCTCTTCCCTCAAATCTAAAATATGCTTTTCTAGATGAATCTGAATATTGCCCAGTCATAGTGAGTGCTCTCCTAGATGAAAATCAGTTAACCTCACTATTGACTGTCTTGAAAAATCATAAAAAGGCAATAGGATATAAACTTGAAGATCTGACCGGCATAAGCCCTGACTTATGCATGCATAGAATCAATTTAGAAGAAGGCCAAAAACCTTGCATTTAAGGTCAACGCCGTCTTAATCCCAACATGCAAGAAGTAGATAAAACTGAAGTTATGAAATTGCTAGATGCTAGCATAATCTATGCAATCTATGACTCGAAATGGGTTAGCCCTGTTCAAGTTGTTCCCAAGAAAGGAGGAATAACAGTAGTCAAAAATGAAAAGAATGAGCTCATCCCCACAAGGATTGTGACGGGATGGCGTATGTGTATTGACTACATGAAATTGAATCAATCAACTAGAAAAGATCACTATCCTCTGCCCTTCATTGATCAAATGCTAGAGAGGTTAGCTTGACACAAATACTTCTGCTATCTAGATGGTTACTCAGGATTTTTCCAAATTCCTATCCACTTGAGGACCAAGAGAAAACCACCTTCACCTGTCCCTATGGTACTTTTGCTTATCGCAGAATGCCATTTGGCTTGTGTAATGTGTGGGAAAATATCCGTATATTTCTCCTCTAAATTTCAGGATTATAACAAAATTATAAGATACGAAATAACGAGTCATATATGAAAATAACAATATGAATAAGAGATAAAAATCAACCTTTGGTCCTTGCAAATAGGCCTAAGAACAATATCAAAGGTATGATATCTCCTACTAATTGCACCTAAGATGCTCCTTGATATGCCTTAATCGTGCTAGAACGATTATACAAAATTACCGCTAATTTTTATGTGAGGTTTGATGAAAGATCTAGAGAGAAAAATTGAGAGAAAAATCACCCTAGTGTTTTGTGTTTGTGCCGTCACACGCACTCCCAAAAACCTAGGTATTTTTTTTTTCTTTTTATTCTCTCTTAATCATACTAGCTAGGTTTTTCTAAAATAAGAAATATCAATTAGGATTCTTTCCAAACCCATTTGGACCGAGTAAATATATCCATTTATTGCTTCATATTTTTCGGTCACACCTAGTAAATAACATCCATTGTATTATTATAATTATCGTCACTAATATCATCATCTTATTAATAAGTCCACTCAACCTTTTGCAGTCGATTTATTAATACATGTCTGACAATATTTACAATAATTATTACGAGTAATACATTTGCTTAATTTAATATAACGGTTTATATTTAATCATGAATTAACTGATTAGTTCGTTTAAGCTAACATTATTTACATTAATTAAATATAACAGTTTATATTCAATTTATGAATTAACAGTTTAATCCGTATATCATCATTATTTTTTACTAACCTTTTAGTCAAATACATCGACTAACCTTTTAGTCGTATAAGGCATCAATATGACTATATTATTCATTTAATCACATCTCTCAGACACAACCTATAGGTGTGACTTATAGGGACCAGTTGATCACCGCCATAATAAAATGACAATAACGTCAAACTTCTAGCGAGCCAACCGTTATTGATAAACGTTAATCAACTGATTATTATACAAAGTATACCCTGTGAAACTACAGAGATTTATTTATGTTATTGCACTAACTGTGGAGGACACTGGCTCCAACAATCTCCCACTTGTCCGTACAAGTGTATGTGCGATAACCGATTCTCATATCCATAATAAATTTCTCCCACTCAATGTAAACCAATTTGCAAAGTTCGTATTCACAAAGGTCGTAGTTTACAAGTGATCAGTATCAAGAGTGGTTTCCCCGACTAGAGAGTAACTTCACTGATAAACGAATCTTTATTCGAGCATGGCCATGCATTTCAGTTACAGCTCCTCGAGTGGCCCTGAGAAATAACATAACCTGATAAAGGTTGGATATTTTCTTCAACTCGAATCTTGCAGATACAAGCGTAGTATGAAATGACCCAGTAAAAATCTACTTAGCCTCCTGTTACGGTCGACCATGAGAAATAAACCAAAGTCACCCAAAAACTGCCTTAATCTCAAGAGACAGTCGATAGTCAAAAGAATCGACTCTAGGAACACTATGGACGTCCTATCCACGACCTGACACCTAATGTTCTGAAACATTTAGGACTCCATAACTTGGTACAAAACTGTCCGGCGAGGATCATATAACTCGCATATTTTATCGATCAGTCAACTGTTTGACTTATGGCTCGTTGAACCCACCATGCATCGACTTCACAGAATAATTGCCCGAGTTATCCAGCTCATGTAGCGATTACGGACAAACCAAATATAAATGTTATTCAGTTTCACTTTAGTGTGTTCAATGTTGTCAGTACAACCCACATGAAAAACACATATCAACATCTATGATTCAGAGATAGTTTTATGAAACAGATACAGGTGTCTAATCCCTAATAAAACAACTAAATCAACTCAGGAACACGTTTGATTCCATGAAATAACGTGCCCTTTCATGTTTATCATATCTCAATGGTTTAGTGAGAGGATCTGCGACGTTATCATCCGTAGCAATCTTGTCTATCACTATCTCCCTTTGCTCCACGTAATCTCGGATCATGTGAGCCTTCCGTTTTACATGCCTAGACTTGTTGCTGGACTTGGGCTCCTTAGCCTGGAAAATGGCACCACTATTATCACAATAGATGGTGATCGGGTCATCCGAACTAGGAACTACATTTAGTCCCTGTAAGAATTGATGCATCCATATAGCTTCCTTCGCAGCCTCTGAAGCAGCATAGTACTCGGACTCAGTCGTAGAATCTGATATAACACTTTGTTTGGAGCTTTTCCAGCTGACCGCAACGCCATTAAGAGTAAAAACGAATCCAGACTGAGATTTCGAGTCATCTCGATCCGTTTGAAAGCTAGCCTGTGCGTAACTGATTGCGCATAGCTCAGTGTCACCTCCATAAGTCAATACCCAATCCTTAGTCCTCCGTAGGTACTTAAGGATATTCTTAACAGCTATCCAGTGTGTTTCACCTGGATTGCCTTGGTAACGACTCGTCATACTCACTGCATATGCCACGTCTGGACGTGTGCATATCATGGCATACATGATCGATCCTATAGCTGATGCATAAGGAACCCGACTCATGCGCTCGACCTCTTCCGATGTCTTTGGTGCCTGAGCTTTACTCAACTGCATCCCAGAAATCATTGGAAGGTGCCCCTTCTTGGAGTTGGTCATGCTGAACCTCTCAAGAATCTTATCTATATAAGACTCCTGACTGAGGGATAACATCCGTCGTGATCTATCTCTGTAGATACGGATCCCCAAAACTCTTTGTGCCTCGCCCAGATCTTTCATCTGGAAGTGGTTCTTTAACCAAACTTTTACCGAAGTTAAGAGAGGTATGTCATTCCCAATCAAGAGTATGTCGTCAACAGACAATATTAGGAAGACAATCTTGCTCCCACTCGACTTGATATATAAGCATGGTT